>RJWJ010001527.1:25225-128646 GCA_004363605.1 Indri indri | reverse complement strand
TCACTCCCTTGCCTGGGGCGAGTGCCGTGGCATCAGCCTAGCTCACAGCAACCTCAAACTCCTGGGCTCGAGCAATCCTACTGTCTCAGCCTCCCGAGTAGCTGGGACTACAGGCATGCGCCACCATGCCCGGCTAATTTTTTCTATATATATTTTTAGCTGTCCAATTAATTTCTTTCTAATTTTTTTTGGTAGAGACGGGGTCTCGCTCTTGCTCAGGCTGGTCTCGAACTCCTGAGCTCAGAACGATCCGCCCGCCTCGGCCTCCCAGAGTGCTAGGATTACAGGCGTGAGCCACCGCGCCCGGCCTTGATTTGCATTTTTAATGATTACTGATATTGAGCATCTTCTCATGTGCTTATTGGCCATTTGCATATCGTCCATGGAGAAATGTCTGTCAACAAGTCCTTTGCCTGTTTTTAAACTAGGTTGCTTGATGTTTTGTTGTTATTCTTTCCAATAGCCTTTTAAAATTAAATCTTCTCTTGTGAAGCCTATTGCCTCCTAATTAGTCTCTAAAATAATAGGCAATGTAGCATTGCCTTTTGTGTAGAGATTCAAACCTTTCAAAGTGCATTCACAGAGGTTACCTCATTTGAATGTCATAATCACCCAGTAAGAGACCAAAGTCATTTTACTATACTCACTTGAAAGGATCCCAAAAACATCTCCGGAAATGCCTAGCCAGACACCTGGACACCTAGATAAGAGTTCATCTATAAAATCATGCCATTTGTTCACAACTGAATTTTCTTTTTCGATGTTTTGTTTTTTGGAATTAAAATTAAGGAATCCATTAAAACCTTTTATTCTTTATCCTATCTTCTTCATTTCATATAAATGCCAGGCAAAAGGGGCTTCAGATGAATTCATTTTATATTTTGCCTTCTTTCAGGCATGATTTCTGTTGGCTTCTAAGATACCTAGTTATGATGAGTTTCTTCTGGATCCACTGGTCGTGTCCTCTCAGTGTCTTAACTGATTTTTGCTCCTCTGCTCCATCGCTATACATTTGAGCATTTCTAGAGTTCTGTCCTAAACTCTATCCTGAGTTCCCTTCTTTTTTTACCTGCTCATTTTTCCTGAGTATACTCATCTCCTTTGATGGCTTCAAATGGCTACATGCCAGTGACTCCCTAATCCATATCTTTAGCCTCAAATTTGCACCAGAACTCCATGGCAATTTATACAACTATGTTCATGACATTTTCACATAGCTGTCTTACAAGTGTCTAAACATGGTCAAATTTAACATGGGCCAAAACAAAGCACTTTGGAATCCAGCCCTCCAGAAAACTGGATTTTTTCTCCAGAATATCCGTCTCAGTAGATGGCAGCCCCCTCACCCAATGGTGTAAAGCATCAGTCTGTAAGGCTACCTTTGATTTTACCCTTTAATGTACTACAGTCTTCTTGCCCACCTCATATCCATCAACAAATATACCTTGGATAGTCTCTCTGTCTCTACTGCTACACTATGATATCTCAACTGAACTACTGCCGTCCCTCCTTGGTCTCATTGCTTCCATGCTTCGTCCCTACAATCCATTTCCCAAACAGCAGATATTTGCCACTTTAGAACTTAAATCGGATCATGTTACTCCATGCTTAAATCTTCCAGTAACTTTCCACTGCAATTAAATGAAATAAAATCCAAACTCCTTACACTGATTTGCAAAGCCCTCCATGACAGAGCCCAGTTAACTTGATCTGTCTTTACAGTACAGAGAGTCTTGTCTCAATCTTGGTGGCATTCTCTCAATTTCTTGAGCACACTGGGCTGTTTCCCATCTTAGGAACTTTGTATAAGTTCATTCTTCTGCCAAAATTGCTCTTACCCTGATCTTTCATGACTGGCTCTTTCTTGTCATTCAAATATTATCTTAAATATCATATCAAAGAAATCTCCTCTTGCTAACTACCCAATCTTACATAGCCAACTAATTTCTATAACATCATGTTATGTCTCTGAATAGGATTTATCACTGATGACCTATTTCATGGTTATTTATTTGTTTATTTTATCTCTAACCCAGTGGAGAATATGAGCTCTATTAAGACATTATCAGCTGTGCTCACTATTGTATCACCAGCATACAGCAAATAATATTAATAGGTACTCAACAAATAATTAACTAAGAAATTTAATTCCTCTGCAAAATCTTCTGTGGTCCCTAGATCCAGTTGATCTGAGTCCTCTGCCAGCTTCTCATGACCTTTCTCAAGATGCACTGCAAGTTGCTTAAAAAGACAGTCTTCCAAAGTCACATTACCAACATTAAACACGTGTAAGGAAAAAAAAAAAAAAACTAGAATCCAAATAGTATAATTTGACCATAAACAGCTGAACTAAATAAACCAAATATCCCCAAATCAGAAATTATATTTACTCTCCTATTAAAGAAGAATTGATTACTTTAAAAAGATAGAAATTTTAGTTTCTCAGTAAATAGACTGCTAGCAGCAAGGGGAGCCAGCTTAGGAAAATATAGAACTATTTTGGCCCAATGTCTTACTTGTTGTATAAACTTGATTTTGGCTCTTTATCGCACCTAGTCTCTACATCATTAAAATGTGACTAAGGAGTTTAAGAAAAAGATAATCATACTTAATACATAAAATAAAATTATTAACACATAAGATATAATGAGATAATTTTGTAAACAAAATTAAATTTCTTAGAAATAAGAAGCCTACAAAGTACCATTTAATCTTAACTGTGAAAAGTTTATATCAAATGATGTTAAATGAGACATTTTCTCTTATCTCAGAGTTTCAGGAGAGACCTGGAATCAAAATAATCAGTGTTAAATATCCCACATCCTATAGGGAAGTGTGAGCATCACTGAAAAACTTAGAAAGAGGTGACCCAAATGGTTTTCTCAGCATCAGTTGATCACCAACCACTCAGCTCAATGAAAAGGATAAAAACTCATCAAACTATAGAACTGGAGGTCAAGGTAATCAGTCTAATCTTTCCTGTAATGATAACCAGAAAAGCAAGACAAAGTATGAAAAAATAAAATCTGCATGAAATAAACAAAGAATAATAAGATGTTGAAGAATTACCAGGCTAGGTTCTAGGGAAGACACAAGCTCAGAGAAGTGAGCTTCTCAAGACAGCATTACCAATTTGGGACTACTCTGAAGATCTTTACTGATTCGAGAGAGTGTCTCTAACTGGCTGAAAGACTTAACCCTACTTTCACTTCCATGGGCTAGAAAGAAAAAGATTGATGTTCAAAATCCAGTAGGGAGGTAGTTCTGGTGACTCAAAAGTCGATAGGGTAAGCAGTAAGTAGAAAGACTATTACAAAGACTGCAGCTCAGCTTAGAATCAGCTCCATTGCTAAATCTGGACTATGGTGATTTCATACTGGCGGTCTCACCAAGTACCTGACATAAACAAACAGGTCTTCTATATAAGAAAGTAACATCATCTTAGGCTTTTCAAAATACAAAAAATTCTGCAAACAAACATAAGGTCCAGCACATTAAACAAACAAGAAGATACACAAAGAGCCAATTCAATACAATTAAAGCCAGAGAAAACAACAGACCATAGAAACATACCTAAATGGAATACAGAATTGGAGTTATCCTACATGAAATTTATAACAGTCATATTTACTATGTTCAAGGATATAAAAAGTGAAAATTTTATCAGCTATCTCAAAATTTATAAAAAGAATGAAGTAGAAATTCTGAAACTGTATATAATAACCAAATAAGAACTCAACAGATGGGTTGACATTGGATAAGACAGCTCCACAAAACTGTTAGGAAACTAGAGCATAGGTCAGAAGAAACTATACACAGTGAAACAAGAAGAGGCAGAAGAAGGGAAAATACAGAAAATAGTATATGTGACATTTAATAGACAATACCATAGAAAGACTTAACATATTGGAGTCCTAAAAAAGAGGAGATGGTGGGAATAGGGAAGAAGCAATACTTTAAAAGCAAATAGCTAACAACTTTCTAATAGTGATGAAAGATTTCAAGCCACAGATGCAAGGACTGTTATAGGATTTAAAAAAAAAAAAAACTGGGTGCATTGTACCGGTTGAGCATTCTTAATCTGAAAAATCTGAAATCTGAAATGCTCTAAAATATGAAACTTTTTGAGTGCTTATGTGATGCCACAAGTGGAAAATTTCACACTTGACCTCATATGATGGGCCACAGTCTAAACTCAGGCACACAATACACAGTTTGTTCAGCATTCCCAAGGGGGAAGAAAAGGCTCTTCCAGGTCCCGTTAGCTGCAATGTACCTTTTCCGCACATGGCCAGATTCCCCCACACAAGCATGTCCTCAAAGGTAATAAAAGGACATTTATGCAGGCTGAATGTGACGATAGCATGCTCCCATGGTGCTCCACGTGGGGTCAAGACTTGTGTGCATTACATTTTTTTTTTTAATTCTCTGTTCTATGGTGTAAAGATACTATTGAAACTATCAGAAAGGCCTGTAATAATATCTTTACACCACTGTTTTTGTCATAATCTGACTTCCCATTCTTTATAAACTTCTGTACCTCATTGGGAGGTTGTCTTCATTCTTGAAGGCTCCCGTGTAGATGCACTAAACAAATTTGTATGTCTTTTTCTCCTATTAATCAATCTGCCTCGTGTTGGTGATTTTTCAGCAAACCTTTAGAGGGCCAAGCGGCTTGGTCCCAACATGAGGAAAAAATGGGATATTTTTAAGAAACTCAAATCATCCAAAAAGATATCCAATGAACGTGGAGCAAATAGAAAATGCTTAATAAGATAATAGATTTAAATGCAAATGTGTCAGTATGTATGCTAAATGTAAATACAATCACGCACTGCATAATGACATTTTGGTCAATGACAGACCACATATACGACAATGGTCCATAAAATTATAATGCTGCATTTTTACTGTACCTTTTTTATGTTTAGATACACAAATCCTTACCCTTGTATTACAATTGTCTACAGTATTCAGAATAGTTACATGCTGCACAGGTCTGTAGCCTAGGAACAACAGGCTATACCATATAGCCTAGGAGTACAGTAGGTGATACCATCTAGGTTTATGTAAGTGCACTCTGTGATGTTTGCACAAGGACAAAATCATCTAACAATGCATTTATCGGAATACATCCCTGTGGTAAAGCTATGTGTGACTTTACACTAAAGGCTCTAGTTAAGAGGCAAAGATTGTCAGGCTGAATGTAAAATAAACAACTATTTAGATAAATGAAGACTACATCTAAAATATACAAATATAAAAAAATGTGTGATTATTTTACCAAGTACTAAAAAAGCTTTCTTGGTCTCTCACTATTATTGTGGATTTGCCTATTTCTACTTGTAACTCTATCAATTTTTGCTTTATATATTTTAACATTATGTTATTAGATACCTACAAATTTGGAACTTTAAGTACTCCTCTCTATCCCTAGTATTGCTTTTGCCTTAAAATCTACTCCATTTGAATTATTCCAGATACATCAGCTTTTCTATTCATTTTTTTAATTTTTAAATTATAAAGGAAATAAATTTTTAATATTTAAAAATTCAAATAATGGGCATTTATATTGTAGTTCAATTTTGAAAGTCTTTGCTGCACTTCTTTGGTTATGCTCTGCACGTGCACTGCTTAGGGCTGAGCTCGGTATTTGTGTCAGTTTAAATAGGAAATTAGGGATGCCCTTCTCCAGCTATCTCCTGCCAGGGTTTTCTGCCACATTTTCTAGTTCTCAGCAGCCCCTTTTCCTAGTTCCTCTGGCCAGAAAGTTTGGATTCTTTCAGTTTTAGCATCCTGCCCTCTTTCACAGTTCTAAGCAACTGGGATACAGTAGCAAGGAAAACACAGGGGAAACAATAAAGGGTATTATCTCCATCTTCTAATAAGTCAGGAGCTCCTTCCCAAGTTCCTCTACCCAAGGTCTCCTCTTGCAGTTGAGGGGTATGCAACTGTGTATTTGGAGCTGGTGTGGGGCCAAGGCAGAGAGACTAAAAAGAAAATAAATTAGGGATTATATAGCAGGATGTCTCATAAAGGGACTGTACCGAAAGTCATCAAGGTGTGAATTAATTTTAAATTGACCCTTCATTTTTGATCAAGTTATATTCAGGAGTAACTTGAAACCTCTCCAAATTTCTTACGGCTCTCACCTGTCCCATGAACTCTCATTTTGTCACCATTAATGGTCTTTTCCTTACTGTATTCCTAAAGAATATAAGTTAATGATGATGAATAAGTGAATGATAATGAGGAGAAAAAAATCAAAAGATGATATTTTATTTTACAAGAACAAAATATCAACAGTGCTTGTACACACATATTCTAGGTGCATATATGCAACTTATATGACCTTAACATGCAATCAAAAGCCTGTGTGTGGCCCTCCTGCTTATTTCTGATATTATTTGTGGCAATTTAGAGTTGGAGACTAATAACATTTTTCAAATGATAGTTATGAGCAACAACAAAAGCCCCCCAAGAAATGGGATAACTTTTTGCTTCCATCTTCCAAGAAGGCGTCCTCTCTACCTATGAATCCCAGGGTTTTTTATTCAAATCCAGTAGAGTTATACCCATCGCCTCCAATAAATTGAAACATTGTCTATAACGAATGTATGTTAATGAGAGTAATAGAGTTACATTTTCATTTTATAGCTCTATCATTATAGGGTAAGTTTTCTTTAAACATGGCTTTATTATTTCCATCACCTTCCTAATTTGAATCAAAGTATCATAAGTTTTCAAGAGACCTCAGTGGTCTTTTAAACATCTGAGTGCTGAGTATACTGGTTTCTTTTGATTATCAAAAAGTTCACCTGGGAGCCCCTGGATCCAATTTGTCTATTACTGTTTTTGTGAGAAGGTGATGCTAAACTATTGTACCCAGAAGTAGAAAATAATGAAATGTCTCTAATATTTTCAGTTGCATATGTCTGTCAGTGTATTTTGGAATTACATTATTCTATTCTTAAAAAAATGTAAAGGTTCTGATAAGCAAAAGCTTTTTTTGATAAATATGTAGTAACAATGAGACTATGATATTGAAATTTGACAGCAAGATACAGTCTTTTAAGCCAAGTCAATACATTGCAAATACACTGATTATATTATGATAACTGAATCTATCACAGCATTGCTAAGCTGTTATCAAGAAAGTAAATATTTTAAAAATAATAAAAAATAAAGGGAAGAAATTTAATCATACTACCTAGTATATAGTAAAGTAAGAAAATATTTATTGTCATTAATTTAGTGTGTCTTGAGTGGGTGATAATATTTTCTAGAATTAAAAAAGCCATTACTAAATTTCCTAAAGTGAGAAATATTTCAATTTTCTAAAGCTGTGCTATCTAACTACATGTGGCTAGTCCAAATTGAGAAATGCCGTAAGTATAAAATACACACCACATCTCAAAGACTTAGTTTGAAATAAAGCATGTAAAATATCTCATTAATAATTTTTATATTGATTACATGCTGAAATGGTAATATTTTGGATATATTGCACTAAATAAACTATATTGAGGCATAAAAAAACAAATAATTCCATATGTCTAAAGCTAGGGGATGGTGAGTTGGAAGTGGTAATTCATTTATTCAGTCTGTTAAAGTAGTATTTATTGAGGATGTCTAGTGTACATCTTAGCAGCTCTAACTCTAGATTCATGTTGCCCCAATTCAAATCCTCTATGACTGACTGATATATGATCTTGGGTAAAATTTTTTCAAAATCTTTAAGCCTCAGTTTATGTACATGTACACTAAAAAAGATAATGATAGTAGTAATTACAATTTACAGAGTTGTTGCAAAGAGTAAGTAATCCACTTACAATGCTCAGCATTGTCAATTCTCTCCAGAGAATTGGGAAGACCGCTGGGAACAAACTTACAGTGACTAAGTTGGGTTTATTGCTATTACAGCAAAATAGAGCACACGACATGGGAGCCATGCACATCTCAGTAAAAAGTGTTAGGATGTATTGTAGGATTTGGGCTTTGGTTGGGAGATTTAGGAAAGGATTCAAGGAAGCAGGGGTTTGCTTAGACAGGAATGCTATCAGAAAGTGGGGGCAAGCCTGTGAATGGCTATCTCAACAAATCTCATCCTTGGAGGAGGCAGATTACTGCAAGGCAAAAGCTGTAATTGTTAAGTAGCACCCACTCAGATTAGCCAGGAGAGGGGAGTGTTTGGTATTTTACACAGTAACCTTGTTTTTGCTTGGGCTTAGACAAAGTTATTAAGTGGTCTTATTTTGTCTCATAGTCTCAGAGTGACCTTTTCTGATGTTAGGAAGATTATTTATGCCTAACAGGAGAACAACATAACTTAGATATAAGCATCAGACAAGTTCCTAGATGTCAAGGGCTGATTTTATTATCATTGTTATTATGATTATGATTATTATTTCTCAGTACTGTACCTAATACATAGTAAGCATTCGATAAGTATTTGAAACTACTTTCAGACATCAAATAAAGATGTCGAATAAACAGAGAGTTTATGACTGTACTCTGAGAAACTCTTATGTAATGGCCAGGTAGGGGGAAAAGGGCTGGAATGGAAAATAAAAAATAACCAGAGAAATGGGAGGAAAACAAAGAGAATGTGATGTCACAAGGCTGAAGGAAGAGATTCTTTTAAGGAAGAAAAAAGTGGTGAACAACTGTCAGACATTGCCAAGAAGTCGAGGATGATGAGTTCCGAAAATTCACAACAGGAAAATCAATGGCATCTTGGTGAGAGTTTCGGTGGAGGAGTGGTGGTGAAAGTCAGGCTGGTGTAGGATGAGCAGGAGGAAATGAGCAAGACGCAGACAACTGCTTACAAATGGGAAGTAAAATTAAGTTCCTGATGTGTCAAGGAGGATTTCAATTATTTTTAACATGGAAATTATTTGTATATTTAATTGCTAGTGGGACAGTTCCAGTTAAGTGGGAGAGGTTAAAGATACAGGAAAAAGAAGAAAAATTGCTAATGAAAGCTTTTAGAAAAAGCTGGCATGAATAGAATCCAAAATAAATGTTAATAATCAAGGAATGCCATGTTGGGTATTTTGCTGTCATTGTCTTTGCCTCATTCGAGGTATTAACCATAACTGTCTGGATAAGGTGAAATCACTGAATGATTCTCAACTTACAAATAACATAATTAGATTGGTATTTCAGACAATAACAGCATAATACAGAAGATGGATTGGAGGATTTCAAACCTGGAGGCATAGACACCATTTAAGGAAGCTAGTCCAATAATCCAGAAAAGGAAGGTATGGATTTGAATTAAGCGATATCAGTTGGGGTAGAGGAGAGGCAAGGACTGTAAAAGCATGGTACTCTAAGAGAGGAAAGTGATACTACGTGGTCATCGGTTACATTTGGATGTCAAAAAGGCAAGTGAAATAGAACGCAGAGGAGAACTCCTAGATTTTAGACTTGAGTTACCAGGATGAAGATAAGGTCATTCACTTTGTAAGAACTACAAGAGAAAAAGCAGATTTTGACAGGACTATCAAGAGATGGAGAAGACTATGAGTTTGTTCATTCATTCAACAAATCTCCTAAAAACCTGTTTTATGTCAGGAATCATACAGAACTCTTGGGAAACAGTCATGAAGAAGAGAGCCATGTTCTCTGCTTTGTTGGTGCTTGCTTCTTTTTCTGAGTTAGAGATAATTTTAAGATTTCTAAGTAGGTATATTAAACAAACTGATCAGTTGGATAAAATAATGTAGGGTTCAGAAGGTCTGGGCTGCAAATTTCATATATATGTGTGTATATGTGTACATATGTATATGTACATATAGAGAGAGAGAACAAATTAAATACTCAAATTAAATCTTAAAATTTCTAAGTAGATATGTTAATATATCAATCAATTGGAAAACCTAATGTAGGGTACAGAAGGTCTGGGCTACAAATTAATATGTATGTGTGTATGTATAGATAGAGAGAGAGACAGAGAAAGAGACAGAGAGAGGGAAAGAGAAAGAATATTAATGATAGTCTTCTTAAAATATGTGTCCTCACACCCAGCCAACCTGAGCAGAGTAGAGTTGATTAAGAAAGCCATACTTAAATTTAGCCTGAGATCTGTGGTTATTTTGGTGGTCAGATTATGTTAACTATAATTTTGGCTTTTATCTATTAATAAATAATTTCATACTAATCTACATGGCATAATTGAGTTGCATATCCTTTGGGATTAGACAGAGCTGAATTTGAATTCTAGCTCTTGCCCCTATAGATGTGAGAACACTAGTTATCCAGTGTTAATTGAGCACCTACTCTGTACCAGCCCTGTGAACAGCACTGAAGAACGTGGTTAATAATCTATTGTCCTTGCCTTGGAGAAGCTTTAGATTGGTGTGGCAGGTTCATTTTCATCCTTGCCAACATGAGCAAAATATGTTTCCCATGGGGTTGTGGGGAATAAGTGAGGCAAGTATGCAGAGTGCCTGGCTGTGTGCCTGACATATTTCTTTGGATCATGCTGTAAAGATAGCTGAATAGTGACATCATCTTTTAGGGTCACAATGTCACTAAAAGTACATTCTTCCAAAAATTAGTTGCTACTTCTACTCCTGGGATTGCTTTTAAGTGTTCTCAACAACATGTTGTATTTATTGGCTTGTCTTTAACTAATCTTAACAGTAGCTGAATTTTCATGGATTGATTCTATAAGCCAGAGGCAGTATTTTCTTTCTAGGGCATAGTTATGCAAAGGCACAAATCTGTTATAAACAATAAATGGCATGTCCTCTGGGGTCATGTCCATGGAGTCTTGACAAATTAGCTTTTTAACAAATTACTGCTTATCTGCCTCATGAAGTGCCTTCTCTAAAAGGCTCCAATGCATAACCACTTTAACAATTTTTCCAGAAGAAAGAGAATGACTTAGAAAAGAAGTAACTAAGGAAAGAATTCAAAATAAAGAGACTCACAGAAAGTAGGTATCTGCCATACATTTTCATTAGTGTTTGACAGTTAAGTGCAGTGATTAACAAAGTTTTTGGACATCAGTATTTCTTAGCAGTTGCTTATAAATTCCCAGCCCTTTAAATAAACATGTTTAAAAGCTGAGGATACTTTGACTAATCATAGCACCTTAGGGACTACTGGCCAAAGTCCTCGTTAGCTTTCTGGCCATCAGGGAACTATCACAAAAGGCCTGGAAAGTTTTCACTGTTAACTTTCTTCATGTACCCATGGGTATGCTGCTCTTGAATCTCTGTGCAATATTGCATGGAATGTATTCAAAAATTCTTAACCACAATTATGTTAAAATCTTCTGGGAGGGCTCATCTCTACAAAGAGCGATTCTCATAAGGAAGTTTTTTCCCCCCTTGAGTGAGCAATGTCTAAGAAACATAACTATAGTTCTTATAAGATTCATATTAGAAAAAGGAGAGGAGGGTGGGGGTGGTGCAGTAACTCACATGTCCTAGTCAACTCTGCTTTCTTTAGAAAGAATACATCCTGAAACTTCACTGTGCATTAACAAAGTGATTGACTCTAGGGAATATTCCAGAAGTACTTGAGGTTTTTTTTTTTTTTGGTTCACATGGAGCAATAGAGAAAATCACATTAAACTGACATAAAGCATACAGGTATTTTAACCCTTTTTCCCTGTCTTCTACCACATCTCTGGAAGTGGTGTAATCTATTACCATTTCAATGCTTGACATCAATGGTGCAAGGAGATATACACATCTATTCAGCACCAGGCTTTCTTTCTGGTTATAGATTTTAAATCCTTTTTAATACTAAATCCCAGGGCTTTAGGGGAAATTGTTATGAGTGAGATTTGACTATACATTGGTCATTTGGAGCTTCATGGACTTTTCAGATGGGCTATGTCGACTTTACCTAATCCTTGTGATTTTTCAATATAGTGAAATAAAAGGGAAAAAAACACAGACTGTAGAATTAGAAAGACCTAATTCACATAAGTCCTCTATCCCTACAATCTCTGTGACACTAAAAAATAATGTAAACTTTTTGATCTTTGGTTTCTTTCTCTATAAAATGGTAGTAACAGTAACAATACCTAGTTTTGTAGAAGATTTAAGGATTAAAAGGTGTTTGTATGCAAACACATAGATGTTCAATAGCTTATAGCTATTACCTTTAATCGTAAATATCATGGCTTTCTAGCAAAGTCATCCTCCGAGGTGCAACGATTGTAAGAAACAGTGGCACTTCATGTGCACTTCACATTAAAAACGATTCTTGAAATCAGTTCTTCTTGTATATAACAAAAGCAAAAGCAAAAGCAATTGGGTGGCAGAATATAATTTCTCTACGACAAGAAAGAAAATGTCTAGCAGTCCTACTGGTTTTAACCTTCTTCCCTCAATCTGTAGTCACATAAAATACCTGAAGTACAAATTTGTAGCAGGCAGAATTTTAAGATGGCCCCATGATCTCCACCCCTTGTTATAACACCCATGATTCCAACCCCTTGTGTTGCAAGGGTGATGGGATTTTGCAGATGTAATGAAAGGCCCAGATCAGTTGACTTGGTCAAAAGGCAGTTTATCCTGGGTGGGCCTGACTTAATCAGTTTGAAGCCCTTTAACGGAGGACTTAGACCTTCTCTGAGGTCAGGTTCTTTTGCTGTCCTTAGAAAGCAAGCTTCCATGTTGTGAGAGGTGTGTTTGAGGGTCACATGGGAAGCAACTTCGGGTAATCTCTAGGACTTGAGGGTGACCCCTGGATGTAACCAGCAAGGAAAAGGAGACCTTAATCCTACAACTGCAAATAGCAGAATTCTGCCAAAAATTATATGCGAGCCCGAAAAGGGGCCTCAAGCTCTAGAAAGAAACACAGCCTATCTGACCTTTGATTTATTTTGAGACTCCTGACCCACAGAAACTGTGAGATAATAAATGAGGGTTTTTTTGTTTAAGCAGCTAAGTTTGCAGTAATTTGTTATACTGCAGTAGAAAACTTACAAAATTGACCTTCTTCTAGTCTTCCAACAGGCTATTTTTATGGTGGCTCAGGTGAGGATAGTGTCCAATGGTTTGAGAATCAGAGAAGATGCCACTGGAACAAACTAGTTTCAGCAAGCAAGTCATTGTACCTGCTCAAAATTTTCAAACATTTTATTACAGTACGGTTAGAATTCAGTTTGGAGGCAGGAAATTTTTTTTTAAAGAGGGATAAAAAACTTTATTTCCAATTTCTTTAACAACCTACTCAACTTTATCAATACCTAAACCAGCCCAAGGTATAGTGGCTCTTAATTAAAGACACAGCAACTTGACCACTGTCCTATTAAAGTAGTTTTAGTATTGGTATACACTCAATTTAATTGGGAGAAATGACTCTGTTTAACAGCATAAATAATGTAAATAATCTCATAGAACTAATTATAAGTGATAAGAAAATCTCAAGAGGGTTAATAATGGATTTAAATATAAATCCTTGTGTTTGATTAGCTATGGTAACATTATATGACTTAGTCTAGAGTCAGCTCCAAGCATCCATGGGCTACAAATATGACCTAAAAACTTAATATCTAGATATCAAGAAGTCACAAGCTTTGGGAAAGAGGAAAATGAACTTGGGAATTACCAAAATAGCCTCTTATGTAAAATCTGTATATATTTAAATGAATTAAGTGAAATAGACCACACAATTACACAATTTTCAGGAGTGAGTTCATGACAAAGATTAGGGAATTAATGGTTCAGTGTCTTAAAATCATCAAAGAGCAAAGCAAGCTGTAGTATCACTCTTCAAGAAATATACTGGGCTCACAACTTTAAAGAAAGGTAGGCTAAAGAATCAGGGGCAAGAAATGGTTTCTGAAAAACTGGCAAGAAATGAAAAAGTACCAATGAGCCACAAGCACATGGTTTTCCTTGTAAGTAAAGAACACATTAATCATTTCAGAGGACTTATGTGAATAGCTTTGGTCCTTGGGAATTCAAAAATTTAAATCTAAACGTGTGTGCATATGTGTGCGAGTGTATGCATGCATATGTTTGAGTATGTGTGTGAGTGTAAGAGTGTGTGTGTGTGTGTGTGTGTGTGTACATATGAATGGAAAGATGGAAAAAACTTATAAGAAAAAGCACCCAATGTTCTTTGCCCCTTCCCTAAATAGATGTGGAAGCTATGTCAACTAGCCCAAAGAAAAATAGATTTGTAGTTTTCTCTAAATAGGTCATTTAGTGTGAAGGTTACATTTCAAAATCCCTTATTTTACTTATTCTCAATCCAGGTCAACTTTCCAAGAAAAACACTTGTCAATGTTTAGCCAGGGAAGATGAAAACTGCACAGACAGTAAGTAAACTCCATTTACTGACGTCATCAAAAAGCTTGAGAGCTGGTGCCGTCCACCCACAGTGTTGAGGAGGAAGTGTCAATGTCTTGATGGCTCCTATTTATGAGTTGGTCACCACTTTGAACTTTTGAGGAACATGAAATAATAATTTCCATCAATGTCAAGCAGCTAACATACATGGCTTCTCTGGCTGAACAAATGAACGTTAAATTTCAATTAACACTCTTCCTCTAAGATAAGATCTAATTTTCCTATTGCGAGGCCTTTTTTTTTTTTTTTTGTGAACATGAGCAGGAGATTAGCATGGGTTTCATCATCACTTTTTCTATTCAACAATAACCAACTTATTTTGTAAATTTTTGCTATGCAAGAATACATGTTCATTACAGAAAACTTGGAAAATACAAGTGAAAAGAATATAATTAAAAGTATTGATAACTGTCCACTCATGTTAGTAGGATATTCTTCCCTTTCATCTATGAGAAATATATATATACCTATGTCTATATACATATCCTTTCAAAATACAATGGGTAACATAAAAATTAAGTAAAAAATCCTCTGGGCAGCTAAACAACTCTGGGTTTTATGGCAACATAAGTTGGAGGGTGCAGTGAAGAGTCCCCGTGGGTCCTCTGAATTGCAAGGGCAAGTCCATGATACAGAGTTGAATATAGGTGACACTTATCAACAACAATGTCTATAATTTCATGGATCCTAGCAATAAACATAATACTTGTCACATATTTAACAGGTTAAATTTTTACCATAATATATTGATACCAAACTTGTATACAAGACTTGTTTCAGGGTGTAACTGCATTCAGAATCAAATAGCAGGCTAATAAAAACTGTGGCAGAAACAGTTTTACAACCCTCCATTGACTTGTGTTTTACATTATCTTATCTTATTGTAGACATCTGAATTAAAGGTTAACAAACACTATTTAATGGGTTGTCTAGATGAATGTACAGTGCATGAATACATGCTTCTCACAATTTCTATTGGTTTTAATATTACACATGCTTTATGATTTGGGTTAACACACAACTGTAAGTGGGTGATGGCTCTTGACTGACTCTTTTAAGGAATATGGAATAGCACATTTTGTTAGACTTCCTCCAATTAAGTGCATATCTACCATTAAAGCAATCTGTCATCATTTTAACAATGTCATTAACATCTACAATGTAACTCACAAGGGCTTTGTTCTTCTTTCAAAATTAGTAGCACATACATTTATATATAATAGAAAGCCTGAAATACAAAAACAAATTTAAGAAGCTTTCAACTCTAAGCTACACAAATATTTTTAAATGGATTACACAGAAAGTATGACTTTATTAATAAAGAAAAGCCCGCAGAAATTATATATACATTAAAATTGATTAATGATATAAAATGTAAATTTATTTTCTTTCTAATGTAGCAATCAAGTATATTTAACTCTACTGTTAAATATACTTGAGCTAATGAAAGTAATTTAAATTATTGGGCTATTGAAAGTAAAAATCAGTATATAAAATTTATGATTTTCACATATAAGTGATTATTATCAATCTTTAGAAATATTTTGGAAAAAATTTAATTCATAAAAATGATATACTAGGTATTAAATAAAAAGATAAAATTTTATTAGCAAATTTAGATGGTAATATCAAACTTTAAATTGCTGAAATACATCTTATTTACTACTGTGGCTTAAGTAAATAGATTAAGAGTCAATCAATAATAAATGCAAGGAGAAATTTTAAATTCATAAAACAGAGTAGAGATTCTGCACCAGGAAGACTATTTCTAACTATATTCAAACAAAAGTAGACACTATTGTATAAATATAAATTAAAAACTGAATTTGTTTACTGTCAACTAAGGTTGTCAACACATGTACAGCCAATTTTCCTCATTGATAACTAGTTTACAAATAAAATATCAAAGGCAACCTAACTAGAAGAATAGAGACATAGCAGTCATTTTTCAGGTAAAAAAAACTTATCTCCTTTGTTTGGACTTGTTTTCCTGCTATCTCTTGCATGCCTCTTAGAATAATCTACTAATCGTTTAGTTAGTTGCACTCATGTCTTTTCTTCCTTATTAGAGAATAAACTTCTTTAAAGTCAGCATTAATATTCTGTGTCTCTCCAAAACTCTTGCAGAGCTTCCCCCAGCACCTTGCACATCAAACTTACTAAAAAATAAATGCCCTGTAATATCTTATACATTAAATATCCAAAATTAATTCACTATTCCTATCTCAATAGCTCTTCTTCTACTATATTCTTCATCTCTGTAAAGTTTCTGACCACCTAGCCTCCCAGCAAAAAAAACCTGAGAGTCATCTTTGATTCACACCTGCTAGTCTCAAATTTAATCAAAATCCTGTCTGAATTTAAAAATCCCAACATTTATGAAATCTGGCTTCTCTTTTCTATCCCCACTACCATCACTTCTTGTTAGTCCTTCTTTTCCTTGGCATCCATCTCGATAGTTCAGCTACTCAATACCTTTCTGATTTTAACACTTGGAATTGTTTGAGTCCTATTTCCTAGTCCAAGGGCATGATCCTCCATGGTACAGAGGAAACTTCTGAGTCCATCAGGAGCGACTCAAAATTCATTTTTGGTAGAACCAAAGGTCCTAATGTTGCTTAAAAGATAAAGCTGAAACCTTAACATATACTACACTAGATTAGGGCCAAAGAGGGTTTAAAGTTGGCAACAAAATGCTATATAAATAGGCAAGGATAATCCATTTTAGATTTGAAGAACTATTAACTAAGACCAAATTTCTGCTTTTTCTCCAGTGGAAGTTTTCAAAACACAATAATTAATTTCTAAAAAAAAACTTTTCTCTAAAAGATGAGTGGTCCTCAACTCAAATGAAATCAATGATTTCACTTCATCATCTATATATATTTTCTGCCCTAAAATAATCATCTTGGCAAAGGAAAATAGTGTGACAGTGGGGAATTATTATAATGAACCAAACCAAGTTAACCCTTTCTGATGCTCTTTCATGTTAAATCCAGACAATCAAAATCATATGAGAGAAGTAAGTACATCTTGAATCGTCTCTTCTTTTGGAGAATAATATGCCACCAGATATGTTACCTTAAAAGTCTAATGGTAAACAAATATCCAATTCATTCATTCATTCAACATACATTTTCTAGGTTCTTATTTTGTGCAAGCCTGGACTAGACCTGGGGACCACTTGTTCGCTTTGATTCTCTATGCCCTGTTAACACACAGAAGCAGAATAAAGGTGACCAACATATGACATTTAGCAATCATTTTGACATTACGTAGGATTTATCTAGAGATTCTAGGTTAATAAGACAGCTGTAATGGAAATACCATATGGTTTAGAATCAGAAGACCACAGTCTGAAACATTAATTAGACTCAAACTATCTATTTGAACTTCTAAAATTCACTTAAACTCTCTGGCCTTGAAATGTTTCACTGAGGAAGCACAGGTAATTATAGCTAACAATTATTAAATAGTTGATGCTTGCACAATGCTTTGCACAGTTGTTGCACTAATCCTCACAACAATCCTATGAGGCAGACACTATAGTCTTCATGTCATGGATGGAGAATCAGAAACACAGAGAGGAGAGGAGAGGGAGGTGCCAAAGGGCAATAGTAAGCTGAAGAGCCAGAACATAAACCAAGGTGGTTTGACTCTGAGTTAATACATCTCACCACATACTATGATACCTACTTCACTGGGTCATTGTGAAGAGTAAATAAGATAATTATGAAAATGTGTCTTATAAACTCTACAGTACCATGTAAATTATTATTTTATTACTATTACTAGTAAATAGTAATAATCTATTTCAATCTATTACTAATCCATTAAATGAAAATTCCAGTGTATTTCAGGGCTTGCCATAAACTTGTGTTAACAAGCCAGAGTGGGAGAATTCCTCTCATACCCCTTTGATAAGTGAAGAAAGGGAGGAAGTTAAGAAAGGGAAATGGTTATTCTTCAGGTGTTTTCATCTAATACCTCACTGAATCCCGAACTACACTCTTATGACTTAGCTATTCTTATCCCATTATGTAGATAAGGAATCTGAGCTCAGAGAAGTAAAAAGAAATTGCTAAGTTTCCAATACAAAGTAGGTAGAATTTAAGCTCAGATTCATTTTATTCAAGAACCAGGTTTTTTCCACAGTATTACGCTGTCTTATGCGGTTACAAAGCAGGTATCTCCACCATAACCAAGCTAAAAACCCAGCTCGGTATGTCTGATATTTATTTGTTTTTATTTATTTATTTTTTATTTGTAAAAACTTATGGGATACATGTGAAATTTTGTACATGTATATATTGAGTAGTGATCAAGACAGTGTATTAAGGGTGTCCATCTCCTGAGTATAATACATTTTTGTTTAACTGTAGTCACCCTACTGTGCTATTAAACATTGAATTTATTCCTTCTGTCTGTGTTTGTACCCTTTAACCCACTTCTTTTTGTCCTCCTCTCCTCTTCTGCTCACCCTTCCAAGCCTCTGTTTACTATCTTTCTACCTCCATGAGATCAGATTTTTTAACTCCCACATATGAGTGAGAACATGTGGTATTTGTCTTTCTGTGCCTGGCTTATTTCACTTAACATAATGATCTCCAATCCCATACATGTGCTACAAATGACATGATTTTATTCTTTTTTTATAGATGAATAGTATTCCATTGTGTATATATACCACATATTCATTATCTGTTCATTCACTGATGGGCATTTAAGTTGATTCCATATCTTTGCTGCTGTGAATATTGCTGAAATAAATATGGGAGTGCAGATATTTTTTTTTTTTTTTGATGTATTGATTTCTATTCCTCTGGGTAGATACCCAGTAGAAGAATTGCTAGATTGAATGGTAGTTCTATTTTTAGTGTTTTGAGAAATCTCCATGCTGTTTTCCACAGTGGCTGTCTTAATTTACATTCCCAAAAACAGAGAGAGAGAGAGAGAGAGAGTGTGTGTGTGTGTGTGTGTGTGTGTGTGTGTGTGTACTTTTTTGAGACAGCGTCTCTCTCTGTTGCCTGGGCTAGAGTGCTGTGGCATCAGCCGAGCTCACAGCAACCTCAAACTCCTGGGCTCAAGTGATTCTCCAGCCTCAGCCTCCCAAGCAGCTGGGACTATAGGCACGCGCCACCATGCCTGACTAATTTTTTCTATTTTTAAAACAGACGGGGTCTCACTCTTGCTCAGTGTGGTCTTGAACTCCTGACCTCAAATGATCCTCCTGCCTCAGCCTCCCAGAGTGCTAGGACTACAGGCATGAGCCACTGCACCTGCCCTCCAACAACAGTATTTAAGAGTTCCCTTTTCTCTTCATCCTCACCAACATCAGTTTTTCTATGACTTTTTAGTAATAGCCATTCTATCTGAGGTAAGATGATATGTCACTGTGGTTTGATTTGCATTTCTTTGACAGTTAGTAATGTTGAGCATTTTTCATATATCTGTTGGCTATGTTTGTCTTCTTTTGAGAAATATCTATTCATGTCACATCGCCCACTTTTTAATGGGATTATCTAGTTTTTTACCATTGAATTGTTTGAGTTTCAGATCTTAGTCCCCTGTAGGATGAATAGGTTGTAAATATTTTCTCCCATCAACAGGTTGTCTCTTCACTCTTTTGATTGTTTCTTTTGCTATGAAGGTGCTTTTTATACTAATTAAATCTCATTTGTCTAATTTTGGTTTTGTTGCCTGTACTTTTGGAGTCTTAATCATAAATTCTTTGCCTAATCCAATGTCCTAAAGAGTTTTTCCTAGGTTTTCTTCTAGTATTTTTATAGTTTTGGGTCTTTTATGTAATCTGTAATCCATTTTGAATAGCTTTTTATGTATGGTGAGAGAGAGAAATCCAATTTGACTCTTTAGAATGTGGCTGTCCAATTTTCCCATCACCATTTATTGAATAAGGTATCCCTTCCTCAATGTTAAGTTCTTGTTGGCTTTGTCACAGATCAGTTGTCATTAAATATGTGGCTTTATTGATGGGTTCTCTATTCTATTCCTTGGGTCTAGTTGTCTATATTTATACCAATACCATGCTGTTTTGGTTACTGTAGCCTCATAGTATATTTTGGTGTCAGGTAATGTGACACCTACACGTATGTTCTTTTGGCTGATAATTGCTCTGGCTATTTGGGCTCTTTTATGGTTCCATATAAATTTTAAGATTGTTTTATCTCATTCTGTGAAGAATGGCATTAGTATTTTGATAGGAATTGCATTGAATCTATAGATTTCTTTGGACAATATGATCATTTTAACAATATTGATTCTTCTGATCCATGAGCATGGATGTTTTCCCATTTGTTTGTGTCATCTTCAATTTCTTTAAGCAGTGTTTTGTAGTTTTTCCTGTAGAGATCTTTCACCTCCTTGGTTAAATTTATTCCTAGGTATTTTTTTTGTAGCTACTATAAATGGGATTGCTTTCCTGATTTCTTTCTCAGCTAGATCATTATTGCTGTATAGAAACACTATTGATTCTTGCATTTTGATTTTATAATCTGCAACTTTACTGAATTCATTTATCCTTTCTAAATCTAAGAAATTTTTGTGGTATTTAGGTTTTTCTAGATATGAAATCACATCAACAACGAAGAGGGACAGATTGACTTCCTCATTTCCAATTTGGATGCCTTTCATTTCTTTTTTTTACTTGATTACTCTGGCTAGGACTTCCAGTACTATGCTGAATAAGAATGATGAGAGTGAACATTCCTGTCTTGTCACAGTTCTTAGAGAAAAAGCTTTCAACTTTTCCCCATTCGGTATGATGTTAGTTGTGTATTGTATGTGCCCTCTATTATGTTGAGATATGTTCCTTCTATGCCTAGTTTGTTGAGTGATTTTATCATGAAAGGATGATGAATTTTATCAAATGCCTTTTCTGTATCTATTGATATGATTATAAGGTTTTTGTCCTTCATTTTGTTGAGGTGATGTATCGTTGATTTACCTATGTTAAGCTATCTTTGCATCCCTGGTGTAAATCCCACTTGATCCTGAGGTATTATCTTTTTCATGTGCTGTTGGATTCAGTTTGATAGTATTTTGTTGAAGAGTTTCACATCTGTGTTTATCAGGGGATACTGGTCTATAGTTTCCTTTTTTTATGTGTCCTTGTCTAGTTTTGGTTTCTGGGTGACGCTGACCTTGTAGAATGAGAGTTCCTTCCTCTTTAATTTTTCAGAATAGTTTCAGAAGGATTGAAATTACTTTTTCATATGTTTGATAGAATGCAGCTATGAATCCATTGGTCCAGGGATTTTCTTTGTTGGGAGACTTTTGTATTACTGATTCAACCTTGCTATTCATTATTAGTTGTTCATGTTTTCTATTTCTTCCCGACTGAGTCTTGGTAGATTGTGTGCTTCCAGAAATTTATCCATTTTCTCTAGGTTTGTCAATTTTTTAGTTGTTCATAATAGTCTCTGATGATCTTTTGTATTTCTGTGATATCAGCTTTAATGTCTCCTTTTCCACTTCTGATTTTATTTATTTGGATCTTCTTCTTTTCTTGGTTAGTTTAGCTAGTGGCTTATCAATTTGTTTATTTTTTTAAGAACCAACTTTTCATTTTGTGGATCCTTTGTATTTTTTTGGGGGGGGGTCTCTATATCATTTAGTTCTTTGCTGATATTAATTATTTTCTTTCTTCTGCTAATTTTGGGTTTGGTTTGCTTTTGCTTTTCTAGCTCTTTCTGATTTATTGTTAGATTGTTACTATGTAATCTTTCTACTCTTTTGATGTAGGCATTTACTGCTATAAACATCCCTTTTAGCACTGCTTTTGTGAATCCCATAGGTTTTGGTATGTTATGTTTTCATCTTCATTTATTTGTAGAAAATTTGTATTTCCATCTTAATTTCTTCATTGACCCAATGGTTATTAAAGAGCATGTTGTTTAATTTCTATGTATTTGCATAGTTTCTGGAGTTCCTTTCATTATTGATTTCCAGTTTTATTCTATTGTGGTCTGTGAAGATACTCGATATGATTTTGATTATTTTATATTTGTTGAGACTTGATCTGTGGCTTATCATATCATCTCTTCTGGAGAATGCTCCATGTGATCATGAAAACAACGTATATTCTGCAGTTGTTGAATAGAATGTTCTGTAAATGTCTGTGAGGTTCATTTGGACTAAAGTCCAGTTTGAATCCAGCGTTTCCTTGTTGAGTTTCTGTCTAGATTATCTGTGTAATGCTGATAGTGGGGTGTTGAAGTTTAACACTGTTATTGTATTGCAGTCTATCTCTCTAGTTCTAATAATATTTGCTTCATGAACCTTAGTGCTCATGTTGTGTGCATATATATTTAGAATTGTTACATCTTCTTGCTTGAAGGATCCTTTTATCATTATATAATGACCTTGTCTTTTTTTGTACTATTCTTGACATAAATTCTGTCTTATCTAAGTATAGTTACTGCTACTTGCTTTTTGTTTCAGTTTGCATGAGATACTTTTTACAATCCCTATACTTCCAGTCTATATGTGTCTTTACAGGTAAGTTGAGTTTCTTGTAAGCATCAAACAGTTGCATCATTTTTTTAAATCCATTCAGGTATTTTCTATATTTGAAGTGGAGAATTTTGTCCTTTATGTTCAAGGTTATTATTCATATGTGAGGCTTTGTTCCTATCATATTGTTAATTGTTTTCTGGTTGTTTTACATTCTTTGTTCCTTTCTTTTCCTCTTGTTGTTTGTCATTGTAGTTTGGTGGATTTCTGTGGTGGTACCATTTGAGTCCTTTCTCTTCTTCTTTTGTGGGATTTATTTATTTGCATGGGTTTTTATGGTGGTAAATGTCATCCTTTTGCTTCCAGATTTAGAATTTACTTGAGCATATCTTGTAGGGCCAGTCTAGTGGCAAGGAATTCCCTAAGCACTTGTTTGTCCAGGAAAGACTGTCTCTCCTTCATTTAGGAAGGTTAATTTTGCTGGATATAGTATTCTTGGCTACAAGGTTTGTTCATTTTCTGTTTGTTTGTTTGTTTCCCTTTCAGCATTTGAATATATCACTCAATTCTCTTCTGGCTTGTAAGGTTTCTGCTGAGAAATCTGCTGGTGGTCTAATAGGTTTTCCTTTATAGGTGACTAGGTGATTTTCTCTTGCTGTTTTTCAGATTGGCCATCTCTCTTAAACTTTAAAAAGTCTGATTATAATGTGTTGAAGAGAAGTCATTTTTGCATTTTATCTGCCTGGGGATTATTAAGCCTCCTATATCTTAATGTCCAAATCTCTTGCTAGACTTGGGAAGTTTTCATCTATTATTTCATTAAATGTATTTTCTAATCCTTTCCTTTTCTCTTTGCTGTCAAGGATATCAATAATTTGTATATTTGGTCACTTTATGTTGTCACAAACGCTTTGCTCATTTTTTTATTCTTTTTTCTTTATTTTTGTCTGGCTGGGTTATTTCAAAAGACAGGTCTTCAAGCTCTGAGATTCTTTGTTCTGCTGATCTAGTCTATTGTTGAGGATTTTAAATGCGTTTTGTATTTCCTTCAATGGATTCTTCAGTTTTCTATTTATTTCTTTTTAAAAATATCTATCTCTTTGGTAAATTTCTCATTGATGTCCTGAATTATTTTTCTGATTTTATGTATTGTTTTTCAGAATTCTTTTGTACCTCACTTTGAACTTCCTTAAAAATCACTATTTTGAATTCTTGATCTGGGATTTCATGAATTTCTTTTTGATTTGGATATGTTGATGGAGAATTATCGTGTTTCTTTGGAAGTGTCACATTTTCTTGCTTTTTTGTGTCTCCTGTGTTCTTATGTTGATGTCTATACATCTGGTGTAACAGTCACTTCTTCCAATTTTTTGAAATTGCCTTCAAAAAGGAGAATATTTTCCCGAACATATATATGTGTTTTTTGTCTCAGTAGGGCACTTTTACTTTGATTTGGGGTACCTGTGGTAGTGTGATCTTTGTATGATTTCTTTAGCAGTACACAGCTTCACTACCATCTGAGATTTCCTCCAACGGCCTAGTATATGATTATTAGTGGAGGCTGTGGTGAAATTTTTCTGGGGACTAGAACGCCAAGTGGGCCAGTCTTTGGGCCCCACTGGTGGCAGTGATGGGCTGAATATGCCTGTTCTTGGGCCCTAGAGTGGCTTATGCTAGCACTGGTGTTAGTGGGCCTTGGAGAGCTGATTCTTGGGCCTCTAGTTGGCTTGCTTGGATCACAGCAGTAGTAGTGATGGGCTGGGCATGTGGGTGGGTTCTCATGCCCCGGGAAATCTGGTGTGATGTGAGTAATATCAGTAGCAATGGTGGAGCAACCCACTGAAACCCAAGCAGTTTGTGCTGGTTTTGGTGGGGGATGCCATTGGTTGGGATAACCAGCCCTGGCTTGCTGGTGGCATGTACAAGTGAGTGCCAGCTATAATTGTATTGATAGGTTGGGTCAGCCCAATCTCAGACACCAGCAGGAGTGGTCAGTCCAATGATGGCGGACTGTGCTAGGCAATTTCCAAGCCCCTGGATGGTGTGCTCTAGTACTGGGGGTATGAGACCAGCCAATAGACTTGTTCTCAGGCTCTCCTTGTAGCACGTTCAGGTACTAGCTTTGATAGGCAGAGGTGGGCTAGTCCCCAGGCCACTCACAGATGCTCAGGTATGAGCTGTGGTAGCTGCATTGTGGGCCTGCCACATGGGATGATGGGGCACCTCTCAGCTGGAGCAGTGCGGACAAGTAGCTGTAGAAAGTGCATTCTACTGATGCCCTGGTCTCACAGCAGCCCATAGCAGCAGCAGTGGGATTTGTCCTAGGGGTGCATGGGAGTGTCTGGTCTTCCCTCTTCCTCTTTGACCTGGTGGCAGTAGAAGCAGTGGCCATGTCAGTCTGGCCTTAGAGCAGGTTGTAGCCTCAAATTAGAGTCTAAAACATTTCTCAAATGGCTAGGGAAAAAAATACGATGAGCGAAAATAACTTATAAATCTATATGAAGGCAAGGGATAGACCATAAAGTTGCATGAGATATGTTCCTGACTTAAGATCAATGATTTTCTTATCTGCAAATTAAAGCTTTTATTTAGAGACTGGTTCCATTCACAATTTTTTAGTGTCACTGAATTGAAAGAATTAAAATTTAAATATACATATATTTTCACTATTACAAAACTACTTAGGTTGTTTTGGTTAATTTATTGATTTTGAACCCAAACCTGTGAGTTTTAAGATAAACTTTCAATTTAAGCTTTAAGTGAAGTTTTTCTTTCTATTGAGAAAAAACCCATCATACCTGTAAATTTGCATAACCATTTATTCATTAATTTACTTATTCATTCAGTAATAATTTTTAATATCTGATTCAGGCCAGACCTTCTGATAGAGGTAAGAGCTTTAGAAGACAACAATAAGAATGTAGCAGGCATGGTTCCTCCCTTCTAAGGATTTATTTCACTGTCTAATCTTGAGGATTGAGCTGGGAGGAAAAGAGAATTAAATAAGTAACATCAACATTATGTAATGACTATTTTCATAGGAGAAGTTTAAGTTACTATGTAAGCACTTAACAGGGGCTATAACTTATTCTGAGGAATTAATGAAGTTTTCTGAAGGCAGGAATATATGAGCTAAGGAGCTGAAAAATGATTGCAGTGAGGCTAACAGGGGTGAGGAAAATTGATGTAGGGTAGATGGAACTCCAGAGAAAGCAACCAAATCATACATGGTTTGGGTTTCCATAATGGTCTTGATAAATATCACTCATGCAGGCCCTATATCTTGAAGAATAATCAAACTATTTTGTGGATTTCAGTAGAATTACCATTATGTATATAGAATCCACGCTTGAACAACATTCTGAATTTTGATTCAAAACCTGAACTTGAATTCCACAAAGCATACTCTTCAAACCAGGACTGAGCCTATCTGTCAATACTAAGTAATTTGAGATCACCTTTAGATAATCAAGCATCTTGTTCTATTGAGTGACATGTCAGGTACTTAATAGCACTAGGTATTATGGCTAAAGCAAACAATAATTTTTCTTGTGAGTTTAATTAAGGGTCTTCATTTGATGTAATTAAAACTTCAGGGACATTTGAAATGCATCACCCAAATAAATACCCTAAGATTTACACATTTGTTATATCCCTGAAGAAATCAAAGCCTGTATGCCATATATGTATACGGCCATATTATCAATAAGTATTTCATTATTTTCATGGACAAAATTGTTCACTAATAGGACAACAACATCAGATGTAGGAGCAAATGCTTTAAATTTGTGAGTTCTCATTGCCCATTATCTATTAAGAATTACACATTCCAATTTAACGGATTCCATGTTAAGCACATGCTTTATAGTGAGATTGTTTGTTTTCACTATCCTTCGACAGCACCGATTCAATGCCTCAGTACACTCGCTAAGTTGATATTTTTTACCCACTGTCTTCACATCTAGTACAGTGTATTTTTAAAAGGTAATTTAAGAAGAGTATCACTTATTGTTAACTCTGCCCCACAGATGTCCTCTCTGTTTATAACACTCTGACATGCATAGGTATCCCGCAGAAGGCAAAGAAAATATTAGTCGTAAGAAAGGAGCCACTTGGCTCTCTGCAATTCAAATCAAATTCTCCTTCCATGCCATCCTTAGAACAGAAGAATGACTATTAGGTAAGATACTGCTTACTATTTTAGATTATTAAGCTCATTTTAAAATTACTAATTTATATACATACAAATATACATACATATACACATATGTAATTATTAACTTGGTAAAGGTGTGTAATCTCAATTTTGTTTAAGAAATCCAGGCTTAAAAATGTTAAATAATGGTGGTGTAGGATTCAAAGCGAAACAAATGACCCAAACTCTATAATAATAATCTATGCACTACATTCCTATTACTAAAAAGAAGAGAAAAGGAATTTTTTAATGAGAGAAGTGATTTTATTTTTCAAAATGAGTAACTAAAAAAAAATAAAACATAATAAGCCTCCAAAATACTGCCTTGGGTCAAATAGGTTCCAAGCAACTCCCATCTGTAGTTAGAGATCGACAGAAAAGGAAATTCGAACAGCAACTTTTCACCACTGCATTTTACCTCTGCATACTCAAACTCTGGCTGTAAAGAAATATTTGCATCATAATATTATGGAAACATAGTAAACTCATCATAAGGTCATTTTATGGAAGAAGTAGTTTTTACAAAGAAAATAGAGATGAAAACAGATGCATAATAAAAAGAAACTACACATTTTATCTGTTCCTATTCTGATTGCCCACATGGTCTGCTACAAGAATATGTCACTACTTCCTCTTCTGATTACCTCAGAGCACACTACTAAACTAAATTAGTATATCCAGTGGCTATTTTTAATGTAGGGAATGAGTACTTCATCCATAGAGAGCAAGTGAAGATTTTAATCCTAAACTTATAAATTTTTTTTCTGCAATATTTGTGACTATTCAAAAGCCCAATCATAATTTCTAATTCATACAATATTCACTTCCAGATATTTTTCACATCTATGAACTACATTTATACTTAATGACTCTGGGAAGTAATTAAGTTTATCTCTACTTTACAAACAGGGAAACAGAATTACAGGTCAATGTAATCCATTTAAGTGAACAGACTTGCAGAAAAGATAGTTGCTTAAAACATGATTAACTGCTCCTGGTCCACTTTCCAAATTGTCACCGAAATGACTACTCATGTATAAAAATACAGGAAAGCCTATATCAGCACAGCAAACTGTCTGTGAGCACACCACACAACAGAATTCCTGAGTTGTATGCTACTATAGGCAGTACTACAATGAAAGAAGGGCCAACTCAATCCATAGTCACTATTGAACACCTGAAAAGTGAGTGGAAGGAATCCCAGCAGAAATCCACAAACGTCTTTTAATTTGATTGGGTGAGAATCACTGGCACCTCTTGGCAAAACTAAGTACTCAAAAAATGAGATTTGTTGTAAAGAAAAATCAATGTTTAACAGAAATCAAAAATTAAATTGTATTTCTACAGTTGCTATTAATAGTAGACCTTGAGGCAGACATTCCAACAACTTCCCATCATAATGTCTATGAAAATAAAATACCTCATACCAACACCCAAATCAAATCCTAAAAGAAAAATTATTGTTGCCATGTATAGGAAATTTTCCCCAAAAATAGAATGGACAAAATAGGGAAAATCTACCCAGTGTGAAAAAAGAAAATGTAGGAAGGCTTCCTTCATCATTAACTTCTGGGTCAGACAATCTGTAACATCCAGAATTTCTAGGCCTCTTCTGTTAGTGGATGTGTTTTGCTTTTGTGATAGACAAAGTAGATTTGCATCCACCCACTCCAAGTCCCAGGACCAGGGAAGCATGGAGAAAGAAGCTACAAATTGTTAAGTAATTGAATGAATTAATCTCTCTATTTGCACATAGAAACTCACAGAAGTTGAAGAAGGACTGGCTTTGGCACAATGTTTCTGTGGGATTTTGCCCCAACCAGGAGAGTTTTAGAGCTAGAAGATAGTAAAGGAGAGGAAAAAGGACAGTGAGAATTAGAGAAATGAAAATAGGCATCAGGATGTGTCTTCCTGCACTGATCTAAGATGCCACACCAGAGAAACAACCAGCAGACACTGGATGCTGGAACTTGTGCTCTGAGCTGTCGAATCAACCTGATCTGCCACCCTGCCTCTAAAAAGAAGAGTTACACTTCACCCAGACTTAAGCTGTCTTCTGAAAATAATCTAGGATAGGAACCAGAACAAATTTGAAAAAAAGGCATCTAGCAGCTCCAATAGCATGCAAAAGTACATGACGTGGGAACAGAAAGCTAGGAGGAAATAACAAGATGAGACAAAAGAAAAACAGGATGGGATACAAAAACAATAAAACAGAAGGAAATAAATTGCAACAATGGAATTATAAACCACAGTGAATGTTAATGGGGGATTGGATCAAGATGGTGAACTCTGCTCACATGACTCCCTTCCCTGCTGGTACAAAGGCCATGAAACAACACACACAAGGTTTTTTTTGTTTTGATTTCAAAAATTGATTTATAACATCACAGAAAAATAAATCCATGTAAGATAGAAAAGAGATAGTATTAGATTTGTGAAAAATTAAAGCTGCAAAAGATTATAGCCTGAAAAAAATGTACCATTTTAATGAACCATAAATGAACCATTATGAAGCAAAGGCTGTTTGAGAGGAAGAAGCCTCAAAAGCAATAGTTAGTGGATACAAGGACGTCTGCTACTTTCATCAAGGAAACAGTTGCGTTTGGAGAAGCTAAACAAGTTGATACCCATCCCCACCCTAAATCACTGCTCAGGAACATCCTGTAGTTATACTTCCATAAGTAAAACATAGCAGAGTGGAGACACTAGAGCCTAGAGAGGTAGATCAGTGATGCAGGAAAGTACCCCAGGAGAGATGAGGAACACCTTGTACTGCCAGTAAACTCTTGGACCACTGCACAGCATGGGCACTATCGTTCATCTCACCCACTCGGTCATCTGACACAAGCTGTCATAAGCACAAAAGGCCAATTGCCAAAGATTCTCACATTGAAAGATGATCAGAAAAGTTTTAAAAATGACAAATATTCAATATTGTTAACTATTTGAGGAAAACTCAGACCATAAATGAGAGAAAGAGGATATCAAAACAAAATCAACCAACCAACCAACCAAAAGAAGTAACATGAGAAAAACCCACAAAAAGCTAATAGGGCTAAAATGTAAACTGGGCATAATTATCTTTAATAATCTCAGAAAAATTCAGGACTGTATCAATGAAAAATAAAAAGCAACCAACAGATAGTTTTAAAACAAGGTTTTTACTATGAAAAATGTTAAACATATTCAATAGAAGTATATATAATCAATGCCCATATATCTCTCATCCACTTTCAATAATTATCAACTCATGGTTCATCATATTTTCTCTTCACTGCCCATGGCTTATTCCTCCACTCTGTATTATTTAAAGAAATCCTAGATATGACACAATTTTACCCATAAATATTTCAGGGAAATTTTTATTAATTAAAATTTTAATTAACAAAGTAAAAAATTCCATAGATAGGCTAAATTACCACATATACAAACCAAAGATAAAATCTAATGACCTGAGAGATGGAACTAAGGAATTCTCCAGAAATAGAGTGCAAAAAGATAAAAAAGACCATGAGATTCTATAGAAACAGAACCTAAAACAAGGATTCACATGAAAGTAATTTATTAAGGATGTGCTCTCAAAAAAAAAAAAAAAAAAAAAAAACCTGTAAGGGAGAAAGGAAACAGAAAAGAGAAGAAGAAATCAAGCAAGAATGTGAGTTCAAATGATGTCTAGACTCATTCTATCTCATGGAGCACTCTGAAAGGCAAATCGCACTGAAGAGTTTATCTCACCTTAAGGCAAAAGGTTTGGGCTTTTATATTTCACATTGGTTAATCATCAACTGTTGGCCATCTTCCAAGCAAATCAGCTCCAGGTCCCCCCCCCACCCCCAAAAAAATTCTCCTAAGGAGGTTATAAGTGTGAAGTGTTAGAAGTAATTCAGGTAGCAGTTGGAGGATGTGCTAAAAACCAAAACAAAACAAAAGAAAACAAAAAACAGTAAAAGTAATACTTGGGTGGGGAATCATTAGCATCAGCTACTAATGGAAAATACAATCAAAAGTTAAGTAACATGGAGAATAGATACAGAACTTTAAATATCTCTAATAGAACTCACAGAAAGAAACAAAAAAGAAAAGAAAACATGAAATTATAAAAGGTATTTTTTCTCAATAGGAAATTATAAAAGATAATTAACAGAAAGGTAAAATTCTTCAGACTGAAATAAAACCACCATTTGCCAAGTAAAAGAAAAGTGAAAAATGTGCATAATTGGACATTTCTTTTCTAAAACTTTAAAATAGCATAAAGAGATAATGCTGAAAGTTTCCAGAGGGAATCAGTCTAGCTACGATGGTGAAGATTAGTTTTATGATTGATGCTCAGACTATGACATCAAAAAAGACAGTCATCCAAAGGCTTGAACGAGCAGAATAAATTACAGATTTAGTAGTATGTATCCTATTGAGTTAAATGTGTTTTGCTGAGTTAAATATTGCTGAAATTATATGTCACTTAGGTCTCATACACAAGGAAAGTGTGTATAGGATAGCAACCACCAGATTTGTGGTTGGTTTCCCAGACTTTCACACTTGTTAAAGTCTCACTTCTTGTAGACTGCTTTGTCTGCGGCCTGCTGGGATCCTGCCATAGGACATGCCTGTCCATGCCCTCAGAGGCAGGCCCACTGACCTCGATCCCACTGCAGATCCTGAAATGGCCCTGTAAGTTGGCTGTAGACTCTCTTGCCATGGTCAGGGAGCAGTCCTGCCTGCCCAGGGACCTTTCAGAAGACATGCCCATCTGTGCCCTGGAAGTAGGCCTGCTGACCTTAATTCAATTTGGATCCTGAAGTGGCTCTGTAACTCAATTACAGCCTCTCTCAGTTGTCTTCCCGGGTCCACCCAAGACCCACCGGTGACATGCCTGTCCATGCCACTGAAGCCAGGCCTACTAACCTTGAAACAACTGCAGATCCTGAAGCAGCCCTGTGACCCAGATGCAACCTCACTCAACCGTGGTCTAGGGGCAGTCCTATCGACACATGGACCTATCTAGTGACCTGGCAGGATCCCTCTCAAGGACCCAGCAAGAATAATACCCATCTACACACCTGATAACAGGCCTGCTATATGCGGATCCAACTGTGAACCCTGAAGCATAGCTTTGTCCCAGTACCAGCCCTACTGACTAAGGTCCTGGAGGCAATACCATCTTTCCAGGGATCAGACAGTATCCATTTATTTGTCTATGGTCACTTAGATTGTTTCCCTATCTTGACTGTTGTACATCATGCTGCAATGAACATGGACGTGCAGACATCGTTATGAGATGGTGATTGTATTTCCTTTGGGTATATACCCAAAAGAGGGATTGTTGGGTCATATAGTAGTTCTATTTTTAATTTGTTTAGAAACAGTATGGAGATAGTATCTTCCACAATGGCTGTACCAGTCTACATTCCCACCAACAGTGTACAAGATTTTTCTTTTCTCCACACCCTTACCGTTTATTATCTTTTGACTTATTAATAATAGACATCCTAATGGGTATGAGGTGGTACCTCATAGTGGTTTTGATTTGTATTTCCCTGATGATTAATGATGTTGAGATCTTTCCATATACCTGTTACCCACTTTTATGTCTTCTTTGGAGAAATGTCTATTCAGGTCTTTTTTCTATTTTTAAATTGGGTTATTTGTTTTTCCACTACTGAGTTGCATGAGTTCTTTATAAATTTTGGTTATTAACCCCTCATGAGATACATGGTTTGCAAATACTTTTTCCCACTCCATATGATGCCATTTTATCTTATTGATTGTTTGCTTTGCTGTGCAGAAGTTTTAAACAGCGTTTCCACTTCTAGGAATTTCTCTGGAAGAAATAATCAGAAATACAGATATGATTTTACAAAGAAAGATGCTTACCTTAAGGTCATTCATAATAGCAAAAATTTTTAACTCACATAAATGGTGGAAAAAATGATGGCACCTTCATGAGATAAATGACTGTAGATAATATTAAAAATCAAAATTAAGGAGAGTATTTGATCACATGGGACATGATAATTACACAATATTAATTAATGAAGACAGGATATAAAACAACATATAAATTATAAGCCCAATGCTAATATAAATGAATAATGCATATAAATGAAAAATACATTTATATAAAGTACTATATATAGAAAACAATTATACAGATGTAAAACATAATATTTATAATAGATTTTTACATAAAAGAATTAATAGTTATTTATATATTTAAGGAAAAAACAAAATTATAATAGGGATTATGAAATCAGTGAAATAATTTTGAAGGGGGAGGTGTTAGCTTTCTTTTTGAAACTTTACTGTATTTCCTTAACTTTCTACAAATGAATATTAATAGTTTGCTTGGCTAATACAAATATACAAATATAACTAAATGAAAACTAAAACTGGATAAGAATAATCCCACTTTCTTTTGCATAGAATTGAATTAAAACTTCTAAATATCCTAAAGCAGCGTTAGTAAGCTTTTGTCTGCTTTTACTAATAGAGGGAAAATGCTAATTAATTTATAGACAATATTTAAAGTTTGTTTTATGTAACATGTCAGCAGATGCAGTTAAAAGAGAAAAGTATGTTTTACAGTCCTATGGAAGGTAATAAATGTCAGACACATGTAGATACTGTTATAAGTTTATGAACACTCAGGGTAAAGCCCACAAGGAAAACCTTACACAAACACCAAATAAAAAGACATGTTTTCTAAACACAGTCGGGGGACTGTTTTTAACTCCATGTGTAATGTAGGTGAGATAGAGGGTTAAGGGTTACAGTGCAGTGGTCGAACAATAAACCCCCTGCAACTCTGTGCTTTGATGGGGTGCTAATTGAGTAGCAGGTGAGCATAAATAAAAAGTACCAAGGGTGTGTGTAGGGTTAAGTCTTTTTGTTGATGAGGGAACATTAAAATGCTGAGCTCTGTAATAAGAAATAAATACAATCTGGGTTTATTTCTCAAACCTCATTCTACCCTCCATAGTATGGGCCTCTCTAGTTTAAAATGCTTGCTAGGGAATAACATGGCTTTTAAAATGTGTGGGTGATGGCAGGATAAATCAGATAGGTTCTTGAAGTGTGTAAAACCTGGGGTTTTATGTCTTATATTTTGCTTTTGTTTGTTTGTTTATGGTTAGATGCAATGTTTTGTGTGGTTGTTGCTGCTTTCTGGCAGGATTTGCTCAAAATATCTCCAGACATTAGCAGTGGCTCAGTCATTCAGCATCTAAAGAAAAATTTCATCTGATTTTATCAGGACATAGACACCAAAAAACGTAAAACAAAGTGGATAGAAACATGAAGAAGAACTCAAGTTTTCTGAAGTTCAAGATTTTTTTTAAAGAAAAGGAATTTTTCTATTTAGTTCACCTAGATAGGTTGTATCAGAATATACAAGTAAATTCTTGAATAAACTATTTTTAAGTTCTAATATTGATACTTCACCTTTTCCAGGAAATCATATCACACAAATACACATAATCACAATATTGAAGATTTATCTTTCTCTGAGAAACACCTTCAAATGCTTGTACAGTAACATATTCATTGACAATGTTACATATTTGAAAAGAATGAGGTCCCTGCACACTGTATTGTTACTTCTAACAAGGCATTAGATACATCCAAATTGTAAGACATTTTTAAGCTATTAAGTTTTAATAATGATAGCTAATATTTATGATGCCTTTATTGTGTACCAGAAACTCTGCTAACCACTTTACACAGACTGTTTTATTTGATTCTCACAACTAACTTATAAAGGAAGAACTCTTAATTCACTTTTATAAATCTGTAAAAGAGGACAATAATCTATAGAAAGGTTAGGAATCTTTCCCATAGTCACATAACTGATTAGTTGTGAAGCTAGATGTTGAACCCAAGGAAACTGTATACAGAGCACAAATTCTAAACTTCTATATTTTACACCCTTCTTACATTCACTCTTTCAAGTTCCTATAGAATATTCACTAAATAAATACTTTGTTAGAATAGAGGTTCTTGCTATTCTAAGACAGTTAAGGCAGAGTTACAAAAAGTTTACTTCCTGACATAGTCTACAGTGGTGATACTCAAAGTTTGATATTTGGACAAATTGCCCCAGGATCTTTTTAAAATGCAGATACTGATTCAGTAGGTCTGAGGTGGGACCTGAGAGTCTGCATTTCTGACAAGCTCCCCAGTGATGTCTGTGGATGCTGCGGACTTCACATTGAGTAACAAGCCTACAGAATTTTTCTGGAGGTGGATGGAAAGGACTGGAGTACAGCCCCAGTTGTTTTTCTGTGCCCTTCTTTCCATTCCTTAATTTCTGTGAAGTCACAGTCTAGCTCAGAAAACCCATTTCAACTGCCTGTCACTTTCTGCCCCTATCTTCTGCTTCCCTCATCTCAAAGAAGAAAACTAGAATGCTAGTATAAATCCAAATATTGTAGTCAAGTTCAGTAAGAAAGATAGCCAGTTCAGGTGTGTTTTAAGAAAAAATAATCATGTGCCTTCTTTGTACTATTTTGTAGATTACAGACTGTTTTTATACAAGTTTTGAATTCATCACTGAATTCTGTATATCACTAATCTTACAGGATGCCATCAAACAAACAGGCATCTCCAGAAGCACCATTTTGAGAAGTATCAGAACAACCTAGCAAGAATAAGAGCCACAAGCAGTAGAATGGTTAGTATTTTAGGAACCAAGATAATCACCAAGAAACCTAAGACTCATCTTAGGTTTCTCCTACTCATCCAACCTGTCCTGTTCTATCCAACATTTGCCACACCCTGTATATTCAACACAACAAACAGCATTTCTGTTCCATCTGCTACTGCCTTGCTTTAGTCCCTCATCATTCCTCTCTTTGCCATAGTTCCCTAAAATGGGGAGCAGGGAGGGTTCCTGTTACCCTCAGGACTACTTCAAGACCATTCTCTAGACTGCTGCCAGGGAAACCTTTCTAAATTATTAATCTGATGTCACTTCCCTGCTTTGCATCCTTCAACATCTCCCTATAGCATTGAAGTTCAGACTTCCAAGGTTAGCACACATGGCTCATTGTGATCACACCCCATCTGTCTCAGTAGTTCATTCCTTCCATTACCTCACACTAACCTCTTAGTGGATGCGTACTGAACCAGAATACAGCTCTACCATTGCATCATGGTGTTTTACACCTTTGTGCCTTCCCATATGATATTTTTATCCAGAAGCCCTCACCTTTCTTTTCTGCCCTCTCCTTCCCAGCCCCTCCCTCTTGCACACCTAGCCAATCTGCCAAAAGTCAGTTAAAGAAGTATTCTGGAAGATCTGACAGCTCCCTGAATCCTCCCATTAAGATAGTCAGAGAAACTACAGTAAGGACAAACAAGACCCTGTGGACATCAACATTAACACTGGATCTCAAAACTCCAAGATATGATTAGGTAAGGCTATATGATATTAAAACTGTGGTGGTCGGGGGGAATCAGAGGAAGGGAAATTGACTAGTGATAGCAATGAGAGCTAGAACCCCCCAACTCATTATCGGGTACGCATTGGATAGCACAGTGGGTCTTTCTGAGAACAGCAGGAGAAAATGGGAGAAAATTTCGAAATTTCCAATTTGAGGGTGAGGACAAGTGGTCCGAAGTTTGATCTGATGGTCCTGGAGAGTTTTAGGGTTACATGGCCTCTAAACTTTAAAACTGGCAGACAAATCAACCCTTACATGACAAAGCTTGGCACTAAGGAGAAACTGTTGGGATTCTAAGCCACAGAGAGCAGAAGAGGGACTAAACGAGCGAAAGAAAAAAAAAAAACATTAAAATAAAATTGAGAAAAGTAGCAGAGGAGGAAGATCTAAGAAAGTTAAGATTATTTTTCCTTCATTGAAATGACAAAGAGGTAGTGATTCTAGTCCACCATCTCTCCTAAAAGTACAGAAAAAAATCATTTCACATAATGAACAGCAGAAAAGGATCACTACAGAATCCTGCATAAAATTAGCATGAAAATAGAGGATGAAATACATTTTTCGAAAATGAAAGTACACCAGAAAAATATGCCCACAAAACAGATGAAGGACCTAATGTTTCCAAGTGAGCTAAAAATAACTAATAAAATTATAGAACCTATAAAGAACAACATATATCCGAATTTGAAAACTCATGAGTGTGGTGATTGGATAAAAAGAAGATTTGAAAAGACATGTAAAAGAATTTACAAAATAATTAAAAATAAATGAAAAAAATCTCTAAAGTTAAGAAGAAACACAAAAGCAACTAATGCAACAGAATATGCTTTAAGAGAAATGAAATATGAGAAAGAGGAAGTTTTATAGATAATAAAATTTAAAAATATCATTAAAAAGGCATTCAAGAGTAGTTGATAAATATTTGATAAATATATAAATAGTGAGGGCATAGCTACATAGAAAAGAACTCATTTAAGTGACTTTAAAACATGGTACTTTGATCATATGTCCCTAGCGGGATATGCCCTAAGGATTAAAAGTAGAATAAAGGCACCCACTCAAAAAAAAAAAAAAAAAACCCACAAAATTAGACTTTTGGGGGGAATCATATAGATAGTGGACATACATGTTGGCATTACATTATTATTGTAAGACTGTTGTATGATTAATATGAGATAAATGAGTATTATATTGGTGTTATTAAAAGCAGGGATTTTTTTACAAGGAGAGAAAGGAGATACTATTGTAACACAAATGAGGTTAATTGTCTTGTACTATATAGTCTTGAATTTGGATCAGAACTCTCAATATAAACTCATGATTTGTTTTTCTTTTAAAAATATATTTCCTAACTCTATCCTCCATAGTGTCTTGAAACAATGGCCAGCCCTGCTGGAACGAGGGCCTCTAGCCCTCAGAATATGAGCCCTAAATAAGATGCCTCACTAAAAGAACCAGGTATCCTTGGAGAAATCGCTGATTCCAGATCTGGGTTTGGGGATGGGAAATGTTTGATTATGAATTAATGAGCTAACTAGAACAGTTCTTAAAACGTGGTCATTGGGCCATCAGTGCCAGCATCACCTGGGCACTTGTCAGGAATGCAAATTCTCAGTCTTACCTCAGACCTTCTAAATCAGAAAATCCGGGGTAGGGCCCAGCACTATGGGTTTTAACAAGTTCTCCAAGTGATGTTAATGAACACTGAGGTTTGAAAACCAGTGGCCTAGGACAATGATTATCGATGTCTCTTAACACCAAAAAATGAGAAGCAACCAACATTATATCCTTCTGGCAGAAGCACAGACTGCCAACCTAGAAAGTAACCTTGCCCCTCCTCCAAAACCAAAATTGAACCTGAGACAGAATGAGCTCGATTTCTAATAATCAAGTTATAGAAAATAGAGAACATGCTATGCAATTGAGAAAGTCCAGACTAAGGGAAATTCTATATAAGCTATGTTTTCCCAACAAAGAAATGCTAAGGGAAAATTTATATACGGGGAAAAACCTATAGATTAGGAGAGAACAATTATAATACTATATGGACCTTATCTGATCCAAAGTCAAATAAATAAACTGGAAAGAAGAACATTTATAATACAATTAGATATTTTCAAACACTGACTATTCAATTATATTTAAGTTTGTTGATTTTTTTGGAGGATGGTGATACTGGGCTTATGTTTTTGAGATACTGATAAAATTGCATACTGTCCAGAAATAATTTCAAAATCATGCCGGGGACAAGGTGAGGAAGCAAATGAGGTAAATAAAATTGGCTTTGAGTTGATGATTGTTGAAACTGAGTGATGGTTACTTACAGGCTTATAATTTTTTTCTATTTTTATATATTTGAATTTTCAATAATAAATAGTCTCACATCAAGTCTCATCTCTTCCACAAAGCTCTTCCCTTAGCACCGCTCCCACTGTGATTTAGACAACCTGCATCAGTGCTTTCCCATTGCCCTGTGTGTAACTCTGTCTTAGCTGTGATCTGTTCCTTGAGAAGAGGCCTGGGTTTTATTGCCTTTTATGACCCAGTGGCTGCCATAGAGCCTGCACACAGCATCTTTTTCCATTCAGGATCCTTATGGGAAATAGAAATCACACTTGAACACAGTAACTGAAGAGGACTCAGTAAAAGAATTATTTACAAGGATGTAATCAGGGTTAAGAGAAACAACAGGGATGGTGGAACTACAGGCCAGTCGACAGCAGAAAGGCATTGCCTCATCTTGCCCAGTGGGCAAGGGGATGGGAGCTCTAACTGCAACCTAGCAGGAACTGTGGCTTTAGGGAAGGGCTCCTAAGAGGGATGGTGGCTTTTGTCAGAGGAACAGATGTAGCTCTATGGGGGGAGGTTGAGGGGAAATATATCCCTCAAAGCCACTCCAGTATCCCGCCAGTACCTTCCATGGGTTGAATCCAAGTAGAAGCAAGGAAACCTTTTAATGCAGTCAATAGGGAGAAGAAGGCGGCAGAAAGTGGATTTTGAGGGTAAGAAAATTCAGCACATCAATACTAGTTTTGAATAAAATAATGATGCCTAGAAGCAGATAAAATCCAGAGGCAAAACCAAATTATAGTCCAGAAAAGTAACCAGTATCGGTGTTAGAAGCAGGTGTAATGTCACAGACAGAGGCTTCTGACCACCCTCAGAGATTTAGGAGGTTTCCAGATCCTGGTTCTCAGACCGTTCGGTGCATGTGTGCACACATAGGTGTGTGGGTGCACTTGTAAGGGTGTGTGTGTCTGTTTGTGTGCGCGGACGGAGGCACCTTTGGTGACACCTTTCTTAGATGGATTCTCTCGCTTTCAATCCACAGGGCACAGATTTTGAAAAAATCAGAATTCACACGTGGCAGATTATTAAAATGGCCACAGATGTTTCTATTAATCATTAAGAGAAAAAAAAATCTTTGTTTTTTCAACCAGCTTTTTCTCTCTGATAGAGAAAATTTATTTGGATGCATACTGTATCACCTCCAGTAGTATTTTTAAGCAACATGCTAATATCAGAATATCAGTGTAAATACACCTGCAATTGTCAGTTAACCTCATGCTATTATTTTTAGACTGCCTGCGGCAGTGTATCAGTACTGTCAGAAGGAAAAACTAACACAGAATGAGGCATTTTCACATTCTTTTCTGCAAGCCAAGACACAAAATGGGCTCATTATCAACATGTGGTTGCCTACAGTTCAGTATTAATATATCTTTAGCCTTCCAATAACTGCTGTGGAGTTGTCTAATTCAGCAAAATATAAACACGTGTTCCCTCAGGAATGATATGCTGCCAGGCAAATGAGATTTTTTTCCTCCCTTGAAATAAAACTAATCAAGTTTGAAGATTCCAAGGCACAATTCTGGAGAAAAATATTTTTTCTAAAGATCACAGTATTGCTAGCGCTTTTACCCGATCAGCACAAGCTGATGACCTGGTTAAATACATGAGGCCTAAGAACATTCATAGCAAGAAGGGATTTTTTCTTGTACCAGATTTTCATAGGACCTTTACCTGACAATATTTACTAACATTCATAAGCACTAAAAACAAATCCTCCTATTCTAGAAAATATAAATCTCCATACTTTGGATAATATCTGCAACCATATCTCAAAGCACCTCTATTTACCTGGTGGCAGGGACTTAACTTGTGAGTATTTAGGCTATCATGCTGGCTTTGCAAATCCAAATCTTGAAGCAATAAGAAATATCCAAAGAGATGTTAATGAATGTTTATTATTCTTCATACACAAAGATAATTTAGTCCTCTACCAATTAGATGGAGAACCACATTCCTGATGTTGTAAAGGTGATACATTTACTTCATATACACAGATACCTTGTTCTCCCTGAAACTAAGGAGCATTTAGTTGAGCTATAATTATGGCTTTCACTCTAAACAGCTATCAAGATACATAGGAATCAAACTTATGACTTCTGCCATAGGGGCCACAATGCTACAACCAGCTGAGTTCCCTAAGGCATCTGAGTTTTTAAAAATAACTGTAAAGTAGGGTGGTATGGTTAGAAAAGCACATGATCTGCAGCCAGCTGACTTGTGGTTTGGGTAATACCTCTGCCATTTACACACCATGTGAACCTAGGCAAGCCTCTAAACATATTTGGATCTTAGTTTTCTTATTAATAAACTATTCACAATTATTTCTGTCCTACAGAGCCATTGTGAAAATCAAATAATATAATGCATGTGGAAGAACTTTATAAATTGCTGAGTACCCTATAAGGTAAGTTTATTGCCCTTTGATTTAATTGTTTTATTTGCTCGATCAGCATTATTTGAGATTTGCCAACATGGGATTTCTGATGACTCAGTTTGGTTTTCTATCCCTTCTATCTTTTCCATTTATCCTTTCTTTCCAGTTTTCCATTCTCCATCCTGATTTAAAATATTAATTTCCAATAAAAAATTTCAAATCTAACTAAATGTTATGGAAAAATATTTTAGCAACATTTGCTCTCTCTTTACCATTAAAAGGGAATCTATTTCTAGCCCAGCCTTAAAGATTGAAGCCAGAGAGATCACAAATGTAAATCTAGGCCAAAAGTCAGCCTCGGGATAGAGGACTCTAGAAGTGTGATGAGGTCAAAGACCCACCCAGAATAGTCCAGGCCTGACGAGAGGGTGTGTGTCACTGAGATGTGAGCCAATGGTGCATGAGGGTTGGGAAACTCCAACACCTTATGCAAGGAGATGCCAGCAAGAAGAAGGCAGATTCATCTTAGAATGTGCTGGTTCACCAGAAATTTCTCTGGCCAATGAAAGTTTCTAAACAATTGAGAACAGCTAAATGCCATATCAGGAAAAGCATTTGACTAACAGTAAGAACTAGCTTGAGCAAGTCTTGTTCGGTCTGTCTGGGCTTCAGGTTCTACAACTGAAAAGTCTAGATGATGTCTAAATTTCCTTCAGGCTCTAAAACTACTCCAGTAGTCATAAGTAATTCATTTCTATTTTCACTATGCAAAATAAGATACATTTGTGAAAAAATTAAAAGAAAATTAAAACAGCAATTATCACTAAAATTTGTGGTTGATAGGATTTTGAGGTTTTCCCATTCATTTGGGAGAATCCAAGGAGCCTATATAAAAGGGTTCCCTAAGAGTCAAATTAATATTGTTTGTACCATATCTGCAAGCCGACCTTCTTCCCACAAATCCTTATAACCAATAGGAGCTCCTGCCTGTAGCAACCAACCACAGTGTATTATTACTGTAAATTCCCATGTAATCTCAGGCTGATGATTTTTTGTTAGATAGGGTATGTGGGATTTTTAACTTTCATGTACAGAGAAAATTACAATCCTTGGGACCTGAAAATTTTAATTAGAAACCTCTACTCTGCCATATTCCAAAGTTGTTGCTGGTTTTGCACCATTGGCCACAGAAGAGGAAAGCACAAGGTCACTACTGGAGTGTCCTTCACTTAGCATAAAACCCAGGCCTTAACCTTTCTCATGTGGTCAGGAACCCTCTCTTCCCTATAACACTTCTTTTCATCTTTTGTATCCTCTTTCTTGCATCAACAAAAAATTATTGTCAGAGTTTTCATATTTATAGGCTATTGAAGAGACAATAGCAGAGTAAGAACATTTTTTTCCCTTCATTTTGAATTTGTTGTTGTTTTCATCCAGGAAAACACTGAATTAAGTTAGTGAAAAGGGGAGAAGAATGCATCTAGTCTCATGAAGCGTGGGAAGATGTTAAGCCAATGATTTGTCATGCAGCAGGGGTGTCAATAAATATTTTATGTTGATAAGATCAGAAGCAAGTGAGCTGAGATATGTGAATGTATTTATTATGGCATAAGATACTGTATAAACAATATTATCATTATCCATATTTTAAGCAGAGCAAAAATGGAAAGGAGACAGAAAGAGATTCTTGCTATGTGCTTAGTGCTACTACCCCCACCAAAGATGTGTTCAAGGCTAGAAGTCAATCCTTTAAATTTCCTTTCTCTGCATGATGTTAAAACTCTTGCTCTCTTTTGAGTTTCTTTATCTTCCCTTCCTCCACCCACATTATATCAATGCCTAGAGAATGCTAGTCTCTGTTACACACTCAGCTCAATTTTTGGATCCACGGGTCATAGATAGACTCTTATAATGCACTGAAAGAAGCTTATGTTTAATTGAAGATGAAAGAGGTCATTTAGAGGAACCCTCTTTAAGCAATTGCACATAAATGGTGTTTTCAGCTCAGCATCTCAGGAGCTCTGTCAGAAAGCACACATTTCAGAATCTTCAGGTACAGTTCCTCTCTGAGGCTACAATGGCAAAGGTAAGCCTGTCAGTTTTTTGTGTTTTTTTTTTTCTGACCCTTGGTTTTAGACTGTTCCACAGCTTTGGACATCTGTCTTCTTCTAAGTATGCATGCCTGGTCTCCAGGGACGCTGGTGAGAGGATGTGGATGCTTGGGGAAAATCCACAGTCCCAATTGGGATAAAAATATAGAAAATCATAAGCATTTCCTCTATATGGAGTAGGAGTAGCATCACCTTCTTATGTGGAGGACAATTTATCTCTTCCCCGACGTAAGAGAACAGAACCATTATGCTGACGTTTTATCCATTGCCGCCCAGCCTTCCATTTCTATTATTATTAGCATTAAAATAAATAATGACAATGTTGTTGAATGTTGGTCCCAGAAAACTCAGCCTTTACGAATATTTCCACTCTACAACTAGCCTCCCTGCCATATCTGCAAACAAAGGATTAAAAGGACTTGAAGGGTCCCAGAAAGCTCTTCCTAGCTGTCATGGCCCATCCTTAAATGTTAAGAGCTGTTGAATCTCTGTCTGCAGAACTTCATGCCTCAAAAACATAGATGTATAGTTCTTAAAGCCCAGGTAGAACACAGGCCTGCTGTCGTGAATACCGATGATTTTTCCCAGTTGCAGGACTATTGGGATTGGGGGAGGGGGTAAGACAAAGGAAAGGAAACCTCTCTGAGTCACAACAACTAACTCCCGTACCTCTGAGGAGAGACAGTTCCAACCGCCAAGTTCACTGTTAGGCTCTGAATAGAATTACCTACATGTCAGTCAGTCAAGGTAGTTTAAAATACCTGTGCTCCTAAAGCCAAGGTGTCATTGTAGATTTAGCACTACCAGCAGCGTTCTCTTTGTCACACAATGAAGCAATATGGCTAATTAACGCTCACTAGGGAGCCTGAAATAATGATGCCTCTCTCTTCCTGGAGCCAATTACCCCAAATATTCAGATTATCTACCTACTATTTCACTGAAAGAAGTGTCTGGGATTTTTTTTTTTAATTCCGGCATTATGTATCATGTAACGTCACATTATGTGATGTTGTGTCACAGCCTGACAGCTTACAACAAGGGATATGCTGAATATATTGGGTAGTTAATACCTGTCTGAATTAACAAGACAACCAACTTTCCAAAGAAAGAAAGTCTGAGAAATATCTGCTGTACCTCCTGGGATATCTGGAGGGAGAACATGTCTGATTCACTCACTCAACCACTGTGTGTCACTGTTGCTTCTCATAAAGACACATGAAAGGGTATTTGTCTGCAGAAATGGCATGCACATCTACACATAAACTGTTGATGGGTTTGTACGAGGTCTTTAATAGACACCCATTCATAAAGATTCTATTTCAATGTTTAAATGATGTCAGCCATCTAGAAGTTAATTACTGAGAGTCAGGGTAATATGCTGGAAAGGGTATGGGATGGAACAAACCAGCTGAGCACCTGGTATGACCTTTCGTTATTTATTCATCTACTCATTCAAAAATTGTTTACTGCACACCTATTCTCTACAGAGATTCTGTTAAGGACACATGGAATATATTCCATCTCTATTCTTTTTGTTGTGCCTCAAACAAGTCAAGCATGCTCCTGCCTCAGGGCCTTTGCACTGGCTGATCTCAGGATGCTCTCCCCCAAGACAGATGAATTCTCTCACCATCTTTAAAGTTTGCCCCCAAACATCAACTTCTCAATGACACCTACCCTGGCCAACTTATTTACAAATCCCATCTCTCTTTCCTTCTAGTACTCTTTCTTCTGTTTTCCCCCCTAGAAAAAGAAATTTAGACAAACTTTTCAGAGGAACCTTCCCTAAGGAGATGACATAAAAGCAGAGAGGTAAATGATGAGGGGTAATTAGCTTTGAGAGGAAAGAAAAGAAGAGATAGCTCACTTTCCTTCTCTGTAACAGTGATGAAGACCACCTATCTGGTAAGGAGAGGATTAAATGAGATAATATATGCAAAATTTGTAGAATGGACTTCCTAAATATTCTAATTATGCCATTTACCTACTTAAAACTTTAGTCTCCCTGTTTTATTCTTAACAAAATTCAGACTCTTGGATCAATACAAGGTAGTTCACGACTCCATTGCTCAGTTTCTTTTTCTGGTCTTTTTCTTTCATTACCAAATTCCATCAACTTCTACCAACACGTGTGCACACACAGTCTCTCTCCTCTCTCTCTCTCTCTCTCTCTCTCTCTCTCTCTCTCTCTCTCTCTCTCTCTCTCTTTCTAATCAACCCATATTTAACTCTTTATAAAACCCACATTCCAATGTCCTATGTTGATGCTCCACCATTGTCCCTCCCTAGAATAATCAGTCTGCCCTGCACGAGCTCTCCCAGAATGATTCTCCCCTCCCAGGTATTCCCCGCACCCACTGCCTCCCTCTATCCTATTACTTGTTGTGCAGTACTAAGACTGGTACTCTTACTGTCCTTCCTTGGAGCTACACTGTAAGATCACTGAGGGTAGAGTTGTATGTTACTAATCTTTCTATCCATAGCTCTCAGTACAGAGCCCTGGACATAGTAGACCCACAATACATACATTTAAATCAGTGATGGAATCCATCCCATAGACCAGCACTGCATCATGGCTGAAAACATAATTTGTTCATAATAAATGTTGACGCCCTCCCATCACCCTCAACTGACTTATTTAATTATAAATGTAAGCATTCAGTGTTAATCTCTTTAGCTTACATTGGTTATATAAAGTTGTACTTATATCAGATTAGACATTAGTTAAAATATTTTGTTTGACAATGTAACAAATATACTTTAAGAGCTATCATAAGCCGAAAACTTATTACTTGGGTGAGGAACAGGCATAAAGTCAGAGAAGAGAAATGTTAAGATCAGCACCTTCAATGAGTTTGCAATGTACTAAGGAAGACAGAGATGTGTGAACAATTAACCGCCTGTAGTTTGGAACAAAATGTATTGTCATACTACTAGTGTACATGAGAGAAAACAGTTCACAGAATTACACAAGAAAGGGAAAATAAGAACAAGAAAAAGATGGGCCTTTCAGGAAATGCCCTGGGAGTGAGGCATCAGATACTTTCAGGGGTGCAGGGTCGGACACATGGAACCACAGGACTGAAAGGTAGATGAGGTCTAGGTAGGGGAGTAGGGGGTGGTGGAACTCATTGGGATGTTTGTTCCACTATCTGAACGCTCAGGAGTTTGGAGTTCATTTTGCAGGCACATAGAATTTAGTATCAGCGTAGCGATGGAATTTAAGAACTTGCGGTGGCACGCAGAGGATAATTGAGGTTGAGCTTGGAGAAGGGGAACGGGGAAGACACAGGATCCTGAAGGCAGGAAGGCAGGTTAGGAGGCTGTTGTAAGAGTGAAAAAAAGGTGGGGAGGGAGTAAATCGGACCACCCCCGGGATGAGTGGAAAAGAGCAGTGTGAAGGCAGACCAGACTGCTCCTGACAAGTGACTGATGGGACCAAAGACGGTTCCAGAAATTCAAGCAGAAGTTCCAGGGGAATGGTGAACACATTGTCCTAGAATGAGAAATGCGGAGGGAGGGGCAGATTCACTAATGACTATTCAGTCTTGGACATAATGGGCTGACGTGTTAGGTGTCCAGGGCACACTCAGATAGAGGTCAAACAGGGCAGGCAGTTAATTATAAACTGGGTCAAGATTTAGTCAGGAAAAAGTATATTTTTGCTAATATAAAGCTACAGGGAACATTTACATGAAAATAGTTTTTTTTTTTTTTCCTTTCTCTCTGTCCTAAGGAAATAAGGACAAGTTTCTACGACTGTACCACGTGTCTTTTACAAGGACCTCTCCCAATCCTCTAATCCTTTTACTTGGAGCCAGGAAAATATACCTACCTCAGTGCTTCTTTAGAAACCTTGACATTTGTTTTGCTTTCAGTTCTGGTCCAACATCCTAATATACCACATTCTTTATGACAGTCACCAATAATTTACAGCAATCACTTTAATAATTTTATGACATGCTCTCAAGACACGATCTCAGTAGATTAGCCAGTACTTTGGGAAGAGTTTCTAAGGCGCTGTTACAATCTTGTTTCCAAAACCTCATTAACATAAGCCAACTTTGTCCAAGGGTGGTAAGAGTGAAACATAATGAAACACTTGAGTTTTTGGACTAAATCCATGGCACTACTATGCTATTAACATATAAAGATATGAATTACTAAGAATCAAATTTAGATGTGGGATTTGCAAGTTTGCATATTTCTGTTGACAACATAATATAAGTGTAGAAGCCATAAATAGTGTTTTTGCCTTTCACAGACCTTGGTATATCCAACAAACATATCTGTGTCTTCCTCTAGTTACTGTAAATGCAGACTATCACATTCTAAGCAGGTAATCAGTAAGTATAGAATGTAATTCCTATTTTCATTGGCTGCAATGAAAATCTGGGACAGACATATCCATCCTGAGTGTCGACTCTGATGAAGGCTTCAGTTTGAAACATGAATTCAATAAAACTCCACGCTAATTGTGCTAAATGCCTTACCTCAGCACGTTAAGTCAATCTGTAGTTTAAGAAATTATTTTCTACATCTTTTGAGTATTTTTTGTTCTTGGTTCATCAGAATTGTGCTATACATATTATTTTTTTAATGCCTGGAAAAATTTGCTTTTGTAAAGCTTTCTTCTTACTCCTTTTAAAAAGGCTAAATAGAAAATTATGTTTTCCCAAGAGTAAATGAAAAGCTTCACTTTAGTTCAAAATTACAAATCCAAACCATTTGAGAGATTTCACAAACCGGCATAGCACTTTTCATTGGCCTTGTAGGAACAGGATGATCCAGGGAGGAGAAACAGCTCATGTATCAATATCAGCATCTCTTGACCACAGTAGGGAATATGTGAGATTATCCTGCTCCACCCCCAGAAATCTTGCTGGGCCTTGATTGTCATCTCTTGTATGCCTGCAAATGTGAGAGTCATCTGAGTTCTTACTCACCAAGTGATGTCCACTTTGCCCCATGCGGAAAATACAAAGCTAAGACACAGGTCATCTCACAGAGGGGTTAATAGAGCACTTTTCCCAACTAGTCTTCTGCTTTTCTGCCTACTCAGCTTCTTTTTTTCCTCCAGTACCCAGATCAAATGTCACTTCCTCTGTGTAGTCTTACCTAATGCCTCCTCTCTCTACTTAGGACAAGTAGCATCTTCCTCTTAACTCCCCCATGACTCCAATCATCCTGCATTAACTTATCCTACTGTATTTTAATGTATCTGCTTATGTTTTTCTGCTTATATTAATAAAATTCCTACAGGGCAGGGGATGTGTCATATTTATTAGAGATAAGAAACACTCAATAAACAGATGTTGGAGAGAGGAAGGGAGGCAACATGCCCTACAATACAACAATGACAAGCTCACGCTAAAGTATCAGGTCACCTCAGTTCAAATTCCATCTGTGTAACTTTCTAGCTATGTGATCTTGATTTGGATCTGGGTGAGTTATTTAGTCTGTGTGCCTCAATTTTGTCATCTGTAAAAGGAGAATATAATAATACCGATCCCATAAAGCTACTGCTTGACAACTTAAAAGACACAACCCTATAGAATGAAAGTAGGGGGAGAAAGCTTGGTTTTATTACTCATTTCTATCTTCTGCAGTTAATCATTAAAAGAGTCTACTCTCTAGATATGGAGGAAAACTAAGCTCAATGTAGTTTTTCTCAAATTTTTGTGAAACTTTTACAGTGTATTCATAAATCTATTACTTCTACCAAAGGAACAAATTTGTTATTTTAAATGACTTTTCTCTGACTGTAAAATTCAACTTGCTATCTACCTACCTATTTGAAAAATAAGAACAAAACAAACATCACCCATAATTCTTCAACCCAACAGTTCTTCAAAAACCATTGTTAAAATTTTATAACTTTTCTTCTGTTCATGTTGATTCATAATTTAATTTTATTGGATAGATTTTCATATATTACTTAATTTAAAATTTCCCAAGTTATTAAATGTTCTTTGAAAATATAATTACCCACTTATGTTTGTTTATTCCCCATTATTAGATATTTAAGCAGTAATGTTTTCACATCTTTTTAATAAGTTGCATATATGCATTTTTCATATATTATGTAACATATTTCATTTTCATATATTATGTAACATTTTTCATTTTCATAACCTCACTATGATAGGTCAAATGTTATAATCTTTATAGGAGAAGAAACAATGAATCAGTGTTTAGTGCTTTTCTTAGCAAGTCTATGGGAAAATCAAGACCACAAGATGAGGCTCCTGACTCTTTTTAGTGCCCTTTCCACCATATCACTTCATGTGTAAAAGTAAAGTGACAAAACTATCATCAGTATAAAATGAACATTGGTGGACGTGTATTTGTGACTGTTGACGGATATGTGCTAACCTACTCACACATTCTTTCATGATTCCCTTTGTGATCAGTGGCAAAAAGTAGGTGATACTGCCTCCTTCCCCCTTAGGGAACCAGAGACTCCGCCTTGTGCTCGCATCAGCACTGGGTTCTTATCTTCACAGCCAATTAGCCTGTTTCTGCATTTAGAGGTCGTGTACACATTGGTAGCACTAAAAGCTTCACTGAGGGATACAAAAGGGAAATCCTCTAGTGAACATAAATTTGAGTGGCGTATCAGGTTTTCCACTTTACCTGGAAGAAGACATGACCAGAGGTAGGGATCTATATTGATTTTTGATCAGTAGCTAACAGTTTGCCTGTATAATCAAGGACTAGAAGGAACAAGATTGGAGTGCTGGTTATGTAAGTACTGTAAGGCCAGGATTTTGCTCCCTGCTATATCCTATGTACTACTAACAGCTTAGCATACCAAATACTCTCAAAAACATGTGTTGAATGAAGATCTCTCAGAAAGAGATATGAGGATGTACCTCTCATAATTGTCCCAGAATTTGAGGGCATTTGTGTCCCTTATGAATTGTCATCCAAGGACACCCACTGCACAGAAGCAGATGCCCTTTAGTAAGAATTTATCAAAACTTTCTCCCAATCAGCTTTGTCCCATAACTACTCAAGGTTTTGTTCGAAGTACCCATGAATGAACTGGCCATGGTGGCAGGGCTTGATGTGTGCACACACTCAACCATAATGATTTACCCTTCCCAAAGCTGTTCTGGAAAGGAAGGGATACCCTGTCTTCCAATAGCAGAAATCAATCCTAAGTCTCTGATATGGCACCAGTTCCCATGGATTAATAATGTTGGGCCTACCCTCCAAAGAGGGGCTAGAAATTACTCCCCACTGGAAGAAAAGAAAAAGGATTTGCCTGTTATGCCTGACCTGCATCTACAAGCTCATCATCCACAGTCTTACTTTATTCCATATTTCTCATCACTGTATCCTTTCATTATCATCAAATAAGTCATTATACAGAAAAAGAAAGTAAAGCAGTGGGTTGACACCCATGGGATTCACTGGTCTTTTCACGTACCCCCTCATTTGGAAGCAGCTATACTTAAAGAATTGTGGTACCAGCTGGAGAATGACAACTTGTCAGCTTAGTGTTGGCCTATGTGATGCCTATATGATGTGGAATATGCTGTCAATCTGTGACTATAGATGATGACATTTTTCACATATCCAGAATGAATGAATTAGAGAACTAAAAGGTAAAGTAGCTTCGTGGTTCCTCTCCCTGTGATACCTAATGAACCACGTGCAAAATTTTTGTTTTTCATCACTGCAACTTTGGGCTCTGCTGGTTTAGAGGTATTTATTTCTAAAGGAAAAAGCCCTCACCAAGGGAAGGAAATGAAAATGAACTTGATGTTGAGATTGCCATTTTCATTTCCTCTTGTCACTGAAACAACAGGCAAAAGGTAGATAACTATATTGACTGAAGTGTTTGATCTTAATCAACAAGAGAAAATAAGATAGACAATGGGACCAGGAAGCTTGTGTCTCTATGCAAGGGATCACTTGAGGGTGCCTCTAACACTATGTCTAACAGTGCAATTGACTGGAAGACTGGAGCACACTGGAAGGATGACCAATGAGCCACATGCCTTCAAGAATAGTTTGAGTCACCTTTCATTCACTGAAGAATTTACTAGTTGAAGTGCTTGTTTAGAGAAAATGGATTATTTAAAGCATAGTGGAGGAAAGAAGTTCTATCAATCATGGTTTTGTGACTAGTTGCAGTAATAGATTTCATTAGTGAAATTTTCTTTCTTTCTCTATTTTATGTATATTTGTGTATATTAACCAACTTCAAATTTCCCTCTCTGTCCTTCTGTTTTTTATATCACATGTATAAACTTATAATTTATTCCTTAGTCTATGGAATATCAAGGTAGGATTATGACTGAACCAAAAGGGAAATGAATAGTACTCAGAGATTCACTCACAATTAATCACACAACGGTCCTCATTTGGATGAGAAGTTAAGTACTTTTTCACTTGTACGATGGATATGTTGCAGTATATGTGGGATTGTGTTGTTTCTTTTTTCGTTGTTTGGTAATGTTTGTAATTAATTTATAAAATTTATCCGCAGCAAGTAACCAAAGGGGATGATTATGTTTGATATTTTGAATTCCCACTCAGCCTCCATTCCAACATCTTTCCAGTGTATCTCCCTCTACGTTAGAGGCTAGAAAACTAAAAACTACTTTTCCAAGTCTCCCTTGCAGCTAGAGTCCTGAATGTGGAATTGAGTTCTATTCATGATATATACTTGCAAAACATTTGAAAGGTAACAGTTAAAAAGAACAACTTTGCTGCTTCTTTGGCTGTTGCTCCTATGAAGCAAAGTTATAAGGATGCCAGCTGCGTCTACAGAAGTATTCTGATGTCTGGCCCCTCATGAGTGTTGAGACGCATTTGTGGTGGCAGCAATGTCCTCATCACTGGACCACAGCGACGGCAATGGGTTCCTGAACTTGAACGTCCGTGATTGCCTCTTGGTTCTCCACATTCATAACTGCAGCAGAGCTACCAACTCTCCTGACATGTGATTTCGGCAGCCTTATTCTGGAAGTCATTCCTGGACACTCAATGTAGAGTCCTTTTCTGTAGTACTTCCAATAATTTTATAGTAACTAATTCTTCATATTAAACTAATACTTTGCTTAAACTAGGAGCAGGTTTTAGTCATTGTAGTTGAATTTTAATAAAACCCAATCTGCAATGAGCAGAAGAAAAATCTCCATCTTATATGCAAATAATATTTACTTAAAAAAATAACACACACAGGGGCTTTTGTGTTATAATTTTTTAAACTTGGTTTCCAATCCTACTCTAATAATTTGCAGCAGTGACACCACCATTGTTCTTGTCATCTAACATAACATCCTGCCTTCCCCCTTCACTGTGTTTTATTTCTCCCACCTAAATTAATCAACATATTTTGTCAAATCTTCCTTTGGAAACATCTATTATCACTGTTTCTCTGGTGCAAATCCTCTTTAGTTTAGATATTATTTCTATCGTCACTTTCTAACTTTGACTCCAAAATTCCCACACCAATAAAACAAAAGCAAAAGCTGGTCAAAACTTCTGGTTAAAGATAGAAAATTTAGAACTCATGTTTTCCTCCAATTGCTTTCCAAACCTCATGAAAATTAAACACATTTTTAAGACATAAGCCCCAAGAACAAAGATACTAGATTAAAAGGCAATAGCAACTCAATGTTGACAGAAAATAAAAGAGTAGCAAATGACATAAAAGACATGAAAAAGCTGAGTCATTAGCCAGAAATAGGGAAGCCTAAAAGCAACCTACTTAACACCACAGAACTCTCAAAACATTCAGAATTCCACAGTACAAAATTCCTTTGGAAGCAGACTGAAGGTGGATCCAAAAATGAGAGGATTGATTAAAAATTTGTCTAAGAAAAAATAAGATGCAGATTCCTTCCATCACTCTGTGCCAGTGGGCCACTGCGCTCCCTAATCCTGGAAGAAGACTAAAGCTTTATCTTTTTAGAGACAATACGCTGATTATTATTGACTGGGAATTTCAGATGTTCCATTCTGTAACTGGGAAGATTAAGACAGTATATACCCTGAAGGTTGAATCTCCCACCTTTGTTGGATCTGGGAACATGGACAGCCAGACTTACACACATGAAGCATGAGATCAAGTCACCTTTTTTGCAGCGCAAGAGGAAAGACCTAAAAATCTGTGCTAACAAGGCAGCCCAGCCAGGTGATTCCAAAGTGAAGACCCAAGGAATCAGCCGCACCCATGAGCTCAGACTTCCCACTGAAATTTGGTAGTTCTCCTTTTTAAATATGAATCACCTGCTAGAAAATTTAAGAAAAGCCTCTGGTGGGAAAGTGGGAGACCAAACTAAACAGAAAAGGGCCACATATAACAAAAACTATGGAGGGAAAAAAGGACTTCACAACTATTATTGCTATCTTTAGATAGGTAAGAGATGTTGCGGCTACAAAAGAATAAAAGACGCAGTCTAAAAAAGACGTTTGAGAATACATGAAGGCTTTTGGAAATTAAAAACAAGAAAGCAGAAATGAAAAAAAAAAGCATTGGAAGGATCAACGATAAAGCCACAGGAATCTCCTAAAAAGTAGAGGAAAAGGACAAAACATGTAAAACAGGCGTGAAAAATAAGAAAATTAAAGGAAAATTCCAAATAACAAAAAGACCCAAGGAAAAAGAAAATACATGGAGGAAGTCATCAACTACATAATTGTAACATTTTTTCCAGAACTGAAGTATGTAAGATTCCAGCATAAATGTTCTACTGAGTGTCCAGCACAGTGCATGAAAATAGACCCACACCAAATAATATCTCTGTGAAAATTCAAAACAGCAGGGCAAAAAGAAAAGCTTAGAGGAAAAAATGGCTTCAAATAGCTACATTGGAAGGATCAGAAGACAGGAAGTGGGTGTCTGAAAAATCAGAACATAGCCATATAACCATGTTATTCAGAGGTAGGTGAAAAAAAAAGAATTCGAATTTAAAAGTGTGAACATGTTTTCTTTCAAGAAGTAGAAGAAAGAACTAGAGGATCACTGTTTTTCATAAGAAGCCTTGTAGAATATTTCCCACATTAAACTAAATCCATGTATAATTCTGATGAAATTAAAAACTAAAATAGAAAAAAGAGAGAGAGAACCAAAACCAAAATTTCCTATACATCATCCTGCCCAATGCCTTTGTTAAAATACCACTCATGGCATTTCATTCCCTATTGTCTAGCCTTCACTAACTCCCTTTTAGAATTCGTATTTCTGATGTGTGAAGTCATCGAAAATGTGCTTCCATGGCTCATTTTCTTTAACCTGAAATCTTTGTTCTAGTCAGACTATTCTTTTTGGTAACCCTTAACTATAAGAAGGTATGCATCTTTCATTATTCTCTCATCACAAGATGGATCAACCTCTCCTTTTTCTCTTTTCTACTGACACCCAACACACATTACTCTCTTCCTTGAATTCCTCTCTGTGTATATTCTTTTATGTTTTGTATCACTCTCTAGTTCTTGCGTGTTTGTTCTATTCATGACTGCTGAGTGGATGTATGATATTCTTCATGTGTCCAAACAGGATTTGAAACAACACAAATTATAAATTCCAAAGCATTGTTTGTGAATCAGGATTGAATGGATGAATGAATACGTACATACATGCATAAACACACACACACATGCATGCCAGAAGCTAACAAATAAATAAATGTTCAACTTGTGGAAATTTAAAAAATATGATATACATTTTCAGCTTTAAAGAAAGCATATATTACCTTCAAATTGCTATTTTTCAGAGTCTTTTCTTTGAACTAAGGAGATATTCTTAAAGATTTGTAATCACTCATATTTTATGGACTGTATAGGTTTAAGAAATGAAGAACCAGCATCCCATGGAACTTCTGTTAATCATCTTAGTCCATAATAATGAACCACGAAAATCTTATGAATCTTATTATTATGGGTAATTTTTATAATATTTTCTAAATATTTTTTCCAGTAATAAAATATGCAGTTGAGAAATAATTTCAAGTACCATAACAAGTCCTTTTCTAGCTGATAAAGAAAAATAAAAGTATCCACTGTCATTAGGGAAACAAAAGGCCAATCATTGGAGCATTCACCAAAGAAAGTGTCTTCTGGAGGGGCCGCTAGCCAGGACAAATAGTTGACTTAGCCTTGGTGACAATCTGGTATCCTCTCGTTTATTATTCCCTTCCTTAGCCAAACCACAAACATCCAGCTTAATCACATCTGTAGTCTTAGCCAATAAACATATTCCTCCACCCACAACAGACACACACACACACAAAGATACTAAAATATCAATCCCTTCCTATGCCCTAAAATTATGTAAAACTATCACGTATATTTTCTACCTCTAATTTAAACTTAATTATTTAAAGAGGACCCTAAAAGTTAGGTACTTGTATTTTAACCAACAAAACTTCCTCCAAATGAAACTCAAAGAGAAATTGTTGTAAGAAGGATGGTGGATTATTAGCCACCATTGAACTAGAGCGGGTGGGTGAGGAGGAGGCACAGGAGCAAGCACAGCAGATTGGTGATAACGCACAGCCAGGGGAGGAAGACGCGCCTGAGCCGCGCACACGCGGAGCTGAGTCTAGCGCGGGTGCAGCGCACCTCGGAGATGTGCATCAATACAGGGAAACAGTTCTCTGTTGGAAGCCCCCGCCAGCCACTGGGTCACCACGGAGTCTTGGTGAAAGTCACGTGAACCCAAGGCTCGGATTCTTTACTGAAAACATATGTTTGATTATTTGAAAAACAGTAACGCCTACCATTTATTCTGCTCATTTCTGTTTCCTAAGAACTTTTCTAAGCAATAGTCTATCTCGTCTAATTTTGATAGCAAATCTGTGAGGCTATTCCACTTTGCAAATGAGGGAAATGAGGCTCAGGGAAGTTCAATCATCTCCCCATATTCACACAGATGCGAAGTGGAGGACGCAGGACTTTTACTCAGCTCCCTTTAATCCCATTCTATGAGTATAGATAGAAAAAAATGGGTTTAAAAAAGACGTTTATTCTCAAAGCTGCAAAGCAACTTTTGGGGTGGTATAAATAGAATTTTCATTTCTATTTTAACTAAAAACACAAAGAAATTATGATCTGTCCAATGTCAATTGTTAACTGAACTAAGATGATATCTCACATTGTTTAACTTCTAGTTAAAAATCATTGCATCAGAAATGTTTGCAGTCAGAACTTGAGGATCAGCTAATTCAACATTCTTATCATAAATGGGTAAGAAACTAAGGCCCTCAGAGAAGAAGGTACTTCCTAAAGGTCACACAAAGCCAGGACTGGACTGAAACCCAGCTGTCTCCCTTGCAGTCCACGGCTCTTTCCCTACAGAAGGGAACATCTCTTACACACACACACACACACACACACGCACACACACACAGAGTCTCTCTTTCACACACATACACATTTCTGCACACTCTGATAATGCTAATATTCAGGGTCTTTTGTTTAACAGGGAAATACTTCTCTTTTTCAAGCTCAGAGGAGGCAATAGCATGACTATTTCTATTTTTAATTTTCCACTGTGCACAGTACAATGCAGAGGACCTGACAGAGATTGACAGTGGCAGCACCCACTGCAATGACACGAACCTGTCACGGGTGAGATCAGAAAAGAGCCCAACACATAAATATTCGGAATTTTCCGCTTCTACATGGTGTTTCTAACATGCCGTTGATGAGCTCCATCCCTTCTCCCAGCCATTCATTCGTTCTTTCTGTCTGTCCCTGATGCTATTACCATCATGTATCTTTCATTCTGAATTTCCAAAGCAAAAAAATATGTGTGATGTTTAACATTTTTGCTGAGCCAAATAGAAAAATAGAGAGTGGAGCTTAGAGAAGGAGGAAGAAAAGTAAAACTTTTTCTTCATGCTAATAATAAAATGACTTACTGCTTTCAGCCAGTATCATTCTCTATTTGCAGTTTATGTAGGGATCATGGAATTCACCACCGCAGTAGAGCAACCCCTGAGGTGAAACTCAGCAGTGACAACAGCCAAACGGCTCAAAAACTTAAGGAGGGGGAAAAAAAAATAATGCTTAAATCAGCCGAAACTGCTGAAGTTGTGGCATCTCAGACCTTAGATTCCATCAGAGACATCATATAGTCTGAGACCTGGAAGAAAATTTAGATAACAGCTCTAATCGGCATGTTACCTCCACAGGAAAACCGAGGCTGGCAGGGGTTAAATGCTTGGTCCAAGATCACACAGTGTCAGAGCCAGAAATAGAACCCAGGTTACAAAATCCTACTCTGCTTCTATTCCACTTGAACTAATACGTCATATTAAAGGAAACTTGGGAATAGTTAGGATCCATCGCTCAGTTCTTTTATATTGACACTGTGGATGGTGACTACCACATCTCCACTTAGAGTCTCTCACTGCACAATAGAAACAGACTCTCCTAAGCTAAGTAGGGGATCCTGATTTTTTAGCAAGAGGCAAGGCTCTTTATTTCCTAAGGCTTTGAGACTGCAGGGACAAGAGGCATATGCTATCAGTAAAGCACTCAAATAGGGCAGGGATTAGATACAACTGCTAACAATATCCTTTGTCCTGAGATTTCATAAAAATTATGGATATGGCCCATAATAGCTACCACACAAACTTGGAGAGCTACTATTAGCAAAGAAAAATTAATACATCTTTACATAATATTTGTATTGATGCACCATTTGCCAGAAACTGTGCTGGGTACTTTCACATTGTTCCCTTGTTAAAACTTCACGTCATCCTTGAGAGGTAAGAATAATCATCTCTATTACAATGAACACTATAGGTTGCTTACCTCTTCTTTTGTCTTCCTAAGAAAACATTTCTCAGTATCCACCAAGATTTTCCCACAGTGAAAACTCCAGATTCAATCTTTCTAGAAACAATATAAATCTTATACAAACTCTTCTGTGAATTAAAAAAAAGAATTCCCGTAACGTATTTATGAACTTAGCATAACTTCAATACCAACGCCTAATATTGACAGCACTAGAAAAGCAAAATACAGGCTGTCATAAACAAAGATGCAAAATTCCTAAATGAAATATTAGCAAAACAAATTCAGCAATGCACGAAAAAACTGTAATCTCATGACCAAATAAAATTATCACAAGAGAAGATACTCCTAATCTTAAACAAGGTTGGATTAAAATTAAAAAGCAAATCAATTAATCTATGAAAATTAAAACTAATTAAATAATGAATCTATTTAAAGGAATGTGATTTTTAAATAGAGGCAAATAAATCACAAAACTCAACATCCATTAATGAATTATATTTAAAAAAATCTCTTAGCAGCCTAGAAATAAGAGGATTTCTTTTTCATCTACAAAAAAGAAATAAACATCATTCAAAATGGTGAAATATTGAAATCTATTCCTTTGAGATTAGAAACAAGAAAAGGATGCTATGTATGTCAAGAACTTGAGATCCTAGCCAATGCAGATTAACAAGGAAAAAAAATAAAAGGATTGGAAAAGAAATAAATATCATTTCTATTACTAGCAACAAACATAAATCAAAATTTTTAAGAAGGCTACTATTTAGAGTATCCAACTATTAGAGTATCACCAAAAATATGAAGTACATAGAAACAAATCTAACAAAGATGCATGAGATCATTATGAAGAAAATTGTAAAACTTTTACTGAAAAACACTAAAGTAGCTCTAAATATAGGAATAGATATACCATTTTCATGGATAGAAAGAAAATATTTTAAGGATGGCAATTCTCATGAAATTGATGTATAAACTCAATGTCCTGTTGATAATATCATGATACTTTTTGAAGAAATTTAATAAGTTGAACCTGAAATTTAAACTAAATATCCTGAAGGGCCAAAACAAGCCGAGATATTCTTAAAGAAAAAGGATAAGGCAATAGAACCTTCCCACCAAAATATCAAGTCTTATTATAAAGCTGCCATAATTAGGACAATATGGTACTGGTGTCAAATAGATGAATGGAATAGAGAATAATGTGTGTCAAAAGACCTACATATGTGATGGACATGCTAGATGACAGAGGTGATATTGCAAAACTATAAAGAGGAAGAATCTTTTCCAAACAGTTGTACTGGGGCTGTTATTTATCTTAAAAAGGGAGGCATGCAGATTCATTTATATGTTTTCTTACATTAAAAAAAATTGAAAGATAAGCTATAAAATAAAACTAAAATTTGCCTACAGAAGAGTGATGGAATAGAGTAAGGGGACAGATGGATACTACACTTCTCTGAATATCCATTACTTTTTAGATTTGAAACTCCTAATATTTTATATGATTATAAAACCAAACTAAATTAATTTAAAAACAATATCTAAAAGCTAAAGACAGAAAGAAACAAAGAAACATAACTGTATCCCTAGCTCATGGAAAAACCACTGTGTAGTGAAAAATTAATTTTACCCAAAGAAAAATCTGGCCATTGCCCTCAGCTACTGAAAGGAACTCTCTAACCCCCTGGAATTGGTTGCCTGATAGGAGTGTCTTTGCTTCCCTGGGGGCTTTGGCTCCTGAACAATCTGACAGTGTGATTTGTGATGGAGTCTTTGATCTATGACATATCAGTTTTAACCTCCACAGCAACTGGAGACTCTTAGACTCTTAGGCATCAGTCTGACCTCCAGCAGAATGAGTCACAAGAGCAGTTTGTGATCAAGCCCCAATAAAAACTCTGGACACAAAGTCTCAGGTGACAATAACCTTTGAGTATTGTCCCACATAGCCACAGGATATAATTCCATCAGGACACCATGGAGAGAAGATGGCCAGAAACTTTGCATTGGCCCTTCCTAGACTTCAACTTATGTGTCACTCACTTTGGCTGGTTCTAATTTTTATCCTTTCACTAAAATAAATCTGTTATAAATATAGAGTTGACCTGAGTTCTTTGAGTCATTCTAGCGAATTATTCAACCTAAGGGCGGTCCTAGGAACTCCTGAACTTATGGCCAGCTGACCTGAAGTAAGCATGGCCCTGGGGACCCCTGAACTTGTGGTCAGTGTCAGAAGTTAGGGCAATCTTGTGGGGACTGTTCCCTGAACAGACTCTGCAGTTTGACTAAACATCTGTGCAAGCACATAGAGCTCAACAATTCCAAACAACTCTAAAACATGGTAATTGTCACTAGAAGATAAAAAAAGATATACATATAAAAATAGTTAACTGTATTTAGTTAATCATATTATTGGTTGTAATATTGGCTTATAAGACCTTCTAAAATATGGCTCTCTCATTAGTGATCTTGTTTTATGTAGGTTATGCATAAATCCAAACCCTTACCATGATAAACTATGTCAGCCTGGCTATGACCCAAGATACAAATTTACATATAAAATAAATTTCATGACATTGATCCAGATGTGGTGATAACACCAAGATTAAATGATAACAATAATGATAATAACAATGATAGATAAGGTTTTGGAGTATTTGATATATCCCTGGCATTACACACTTTACATACATTATCATATTTAATTCTCACCAAAAACCTATATTATTAATCCACTTAAGATTGTCTCATTACAGCATTACCACAAATTTCCTTCAGCTGACAGCAGTTTATAAAAAAGAATAACCAAAATTTGTGCCCCAGGTCTCAATGTCACACTTCTTAGAAAAGCATTGCATCGTGGCTCTAACATACGCCAAGTATTACTATTGCTCTTCTAAAGATTTTTTTTCTGTACAGTTAAAAATGAAGAAAACTATATAAATAGACATTAAGACATAGTGAGTGTGATACATGCTAATATAAAGATCTCTGTCTTTGTTACTCTTCTTCTCTTTATCCCAGTCACCCCATATCATGAGAGTGAGAAATGGCACATCACGTGAAACCAAACACCAATTAGCTTCTCAGCATGCTTCTGCAAACAAAGGCTTTGTCCACTGTAAGTATTTTCATTTCTGAAATACTACCTTTTCCTTCCATAACTTTTATTTTGTTTAGTGGATTATTTCAATGACTTAACAGTGAGAAAAAAATTTTGGAAATGGTATAAAATGCATATAAATATAGCTCATTGGGGCCTGAAAACAATATATAGGCTCTTAGGCATTACAATTTAAACTTTACCTTAGAGCTAACCTAACCTAACACACACATTTTACAGAGATATAGATATAGATATTCCTCAATTTACAGTGGGGCTATCCCATTGCTGTTAGTCCCAACAAACCTATCATAAGTTGAAAATACTGTAAATCAAAAATGCATTTAATATACTTAACCTGCCAAACATCATACCTTAACCTATCTTAAACATGCTCAGAACATTGACATTAGCCTACAATTGGGCAAAACCATATAACAAGAAGCCTATTTTATAATAGTATGTTTAATATCTCATGAAATTTATTGAATACTGTGCTCAAAGTGAAAAACAGAATGGTTGCATGTATACTAAAAGTGCTGTTTTTATCAAATGTTTATCACTGTCACATCATCATAAAGTTGAAAAATCTTAAGTTGAATCCTTGTAAGTTGGGGACTATCTGTATAAACATACACGTGTATGTTCTGAGTTGATTCACTCTCCAATGCTTTGGATGACGGTTTCTCATTATTTCCTCTCTCTTTAAATTTCAAACACCACTTCTATTTTCCCTCATTCTTAGCTGATTAAGTTGTTTCTTATTTCACTAGAAAATAGAAGCAATGAGAAATGGATAGCTACATACACCCCCCACCAAACTTACTCACCTATCTGAATCTGCCCGCACACTTGGCACAGCCTCCTCCTGTTCTGGTGGGTTCACGGTGTGCTCTCCCTAATGCCAACCCCTCCACTGGACCGGGTCCCAGCCCCTCTCACCTACCCCAGGATTTTGCTCCTGCGTTGCTTCCCCCTCCTTCCTGTAGCATCAATTTTTCTGTCTCTTCTAGATTGAAAATATTTATCAGCTTACCCCACCTTCCTATTCTCCACCATTTTATGGGTTCTTATACCTAGAATAAAATCCAAAGACGACAACACTCTACCCCAGTTCCCTATCACTTTTCTGCCTTGTTTATTCTGTTCCTCACACTCCAAGCCAGTTCTCACCTTGGGGCTTTGTTCTTCCTTTCCTCTATTTCTTGAGAATTCACGTTTCACTTCCTGCTTTCCTTCAAGCCATTACTTAAATGCTTCCTCCTCAGAACAGGCTTCCTTGACCCCCTTCTGTCAAGCGGCATCTGAACATGAACTTTTACCATCCTAGTTAATACTTTTTCATAGCATTTGTCATTTCTTGACATTATTTTGCTTACCTATTTATTGACTTATCTATTCATTGTCTGGCACCCATGCTAAAATGTAAGCCATTTAAGAATAGAGAATTTGCCTTTTGGTTCACTAGTATATTCACACTGTAGGACAGAGCATGCGTTCGATGAATGTTTGTTGTCAGAATGAATGAATAAACACAAAATGTATACATGCAGTGCTTCATTGTTATCATTTAAGGACAAATTCCATGACACATATATAGATTTAAAAATTCAAATAGTATATGTAAGTACATACTGAAAGAGTTTATAAGTTTTTTCTGTAAATCTATATGCCTTCTGACATAAAAAATGAGATTGCAAAATTCATATCTTGTTATTTTTAAAATCTCTCCTACTATGCCTACATTAGGCATTTGTTTTCCATTTTAATAAAAATGTTGACACTAAGAAACCAAAACGTAATTTGTAAAGATCTAATTTATTTTGTTCATGGCTACTAATGGTTCCTATAGCTTAGATGCAAATTGTTTGCTAAAAAAGACATGCAGTTAATTAAAAATGAAAGCAAAATATGATTCCCTTGTATTGTACCCTTAACTACTTTTGTGAATTGTTGAACCAGATGTTGTCCAAGGTCTCTTGCAGCTTTAACATTCTATGAAACTAGGAATTACTATTTTTTTGTGGTACGTTCAAATTGTCTCATGTCACTCAGTTATCATTAGCCAAAAGGGAAAATGATAAAATCGTGACTTGTTGATTCTTTATCTCTTTGAGATGCTCAAAATGTTCTAGAAAATCTCACATTAATTTTAGAAAGAAAAAAAAAGAATGAAGGTTTTATTCCAAGAGCCAACCAGCATTGATTTTACAATCAGTTTAGCAAGTGGGTGGATAATATTGTAATTTTGTCATTATTTCAGAACGTTCTTAAGTAAAGCCACATGAGATAATTACACTTCAAGTTCTGTTTATATTGTCTCTTTTATTCTCTCTCTTCACCCCTGCAGTCAACCATTGAATATATAATATAACAAACAAGCAAATGAGGCCCACCACTTTTAATGTAAAGTTCTTCATGCATTCATGCCAAACAGATAAAATTTAGAGTTGATTTTTATGTTAATACAAGTACTTTAATTCACCCCAAAAATCAAACCTTTAATGAATGACAATGGCACATCATGCCACTTGTCATTGTCATGGCACTCACTTCATTGACCTGCATTATTTTCTTACTGCTTAACAATGAACAATGGATCCACCAATGTTTTATCATTGACTTAACATCACTCAAATATCTAGAAAAAAAATCTGCTTTCATTTCTCTGCCTGGTAGCACGTCAATTTCGAAGGTAGTTTTCTAGGACAAATAGTGACTTGATGCATTCTCCATTTCCTGCCCAGAACAACCAATCTGCTAAAACACACTTAATCATACCTGTTTTTTATGGGCAGTTTAAGAGTACAGCAGAGAGTTCCCACAGAGGGAAAAAACAATAACCTGTGTCCTTTCCCTGAGCAATGCAGGAGTCTGGAATCCTCCATAATACTAAGCTGGAAATAGGCTAGGTGGGTCTACGTGCCTGAAACTTCCTTCCTCATTACGCATTATGGCTGCATCATCCAGAAGTTTACTCAAATACTTTAACGTTTTTGGCCTGAATCACATTTCTTGAAAGTATATATTATTTAAATTCTGCTACTCTCCACCATAACACCCCTCAAAAATATAAAGTTACCTCTAAAAGTCTGTGCCATGCCTTAGAGGAACATACTTTATAAATATGCGATTGACTTTCATTCCTTATGTTTCATTAAATGACACTACATTGCCATTCACTGCTTTGGAGGCACCCAGGGAAGTTCTGACTACACGCATAAACTCATAGTTTAAGACAAATCTTTATCTCAAAGTTGGGATGAGAAGAGATTACTTCAATCAACTCTTAACTTCGCCTTCTCATTGCTTGCAATGAATGAATTTCGGTGATTTGCCTGAGTCCTGGCTGTGATGCCATGGAATCTCTAAACTGCTGTACATCTCACACTCCCTCCAACACTACTTTTCCCAAATTGATGTATGTCTTGTATATTTAGATCTTTGTCCAAACACATATTACTCAGACCTCCTGGTTTGATGATAAAAACTAAAGAAAGAAACTTATCTAGGGATCTGAGGCATGTTCTCCTCCTCTGTAAGGGACACAAGCCCACCTGTCTGTCAGAAAAAAACAGCACCCTATGACCCTAAAGTTGACTCGAGGCTGAGTCAAATCAAGTCCAACCAGAGAGTGCCAGAATTGCATCTTCACATACTTCTCCAAGCACCAGTTCAAATATCACTTTATTTATAGAATTTCCTCCATAAACTTCCAGGCAAAAGAAGGAAAGGTTAGAGGTATAAACCAAAGTGTTCCACCAAAAGTAGAGGGATTTTTCTGAAGACTTATGTTTTTCTTTAAAAATGAATGTGTATTGAAACTCTAACTATATGTTATTTTTAATACATAAATAACATTTTAATTATCATAAATAAAAACATTTGCTAATTTTCTCATTGATTAATGAGTAAAATGATACTATATTGAATCTATCTGTTTAGGATAGCTGGGCTGAGGTGAAGCAAGCTGGTTTAGCATCCAGGCACTGCTTTCTCTTTGACTTGACATCACACTAGTTTGAGGTACTGTAGTCACATAAATATGTGCACAAATGGCAACATTTTTTAAAAATTCTTTTTGAGCTATTTTAGGCAAAAAACACCGCACTGCTATGGCCAGGATCCTGCCAAAGAGATGGCAGAGGGCTTGATACTCATAGTGGGAATTTAAATAACAGTATCTCGCTACAAGGTCAGATCACATGTGCCTTATTATGAAATTGAGATTTCTGTGGTACATATTGTTCCATCTCAAGGAAATATTTATCAAATCCCTTTTCCCGTAAATAAAAGAGTTGTAATTGAATTCTGTAATTGATGCTAATTCTGACATTTTCATCAGCTGTAAGTGATTTAGGTCCCATAAACCTCATGGTCCATATATCAATTTTCTTCATTTAACTCTCAAATTTCAGTGTCAGTTAAACTATGTAAGGTGACATAAAATCATTTAGAGTTCTACCATACTGATGTTGATTAGAGATTCTGGCTAAATAAGTCAATATGGTCAGCTACTTCTTATCATAAGGGTGAGAAATGTGTTCATTCTCTTCAGGTTTTTACCTTTTGCTGTAATGTCTTATTTTCTCCAATTCAAACACATACACGTACATATGCACATATCAAACTAAGTTACCTTCTCCTGCACTTCTTCCATGCTAAGTCAGTGTAATAATAACAATGAGGATGGTGGTAGCTAAAATGTATGGTGTATTTACCATGAGCCAGTGATGTGCAATTGCTTTATATACATTAACTATTTAATACTTTAAGCAACCCTATTTAATAGATATTATAATTACTACATTTTACATATGAAATATCCTAAGATTTGACAGATGGAAGCAGGATGCTAACACAGGGTCCCCAGAGCTCAAACTATAACCATTATGCTATATTGCATCCATCTATCTATAAGAAAACATTTTCAAAGTCACTTCCCATTTCATGATGCATTTGATGGGATAAAAATAATTAATGTATGAGCATTCCAAACCTTTCCTCTTTCTCCTTTCCCTGCATGTTGGAAAAATTTCTAGCTTTGTTTGTTTTGGCATGTTGTTCTCTTCTGCCCTTAAAGTAATTCCTTCCTCCCCAATCATTTCGTAGGCTTTTGTGAATGACAAAAAACAGCGAGAAAAGAAGACAGCAAGTGGTTCACAGGTAAGGTCTAGAAGGGTATTTCTGACAATTTCGAGAAAAGAAGAAAAGGAACAACTATGGCTTATGAGGGTAGTTATGGGAAAGAAACAAAAATCGTTTCCCTACATCTCTTCATTTTGTTCAATAAACACAAGAAATCATTTTGAAATTACTTTTGGTTGCGGGGACTGTGTTCTTCGGACCACAGTATGACTGGGATCCAACTATAAGGGTTGGTATTTTACAACAAATTTTTCTTAAAAGAAAATTTTTCAAACCATTGTGTTAAACAAATATTACCTTTTAGCACCTGTACACACCCAAAAAATCAAGAAGTCAACCCTCTGAGCATGGTGTTCCTCTTGAAACTGTGGTGGCCACTTTTGGGGAGAGGGCAGATGGCCCCCACAGCAGGTATTTCATATTTTATGTCTGTCCCCATCTGGGCTCAGGTGCATGTATTTTTCCCAGTCAACACTCTGATTTTGAAATTACTTATCAGCTGAGCACTTCTTTGCCACTTATTGCAACACTACACACTTAATAAATTAGCATGGCTTCTGTATGCCATCAATATAAACATAGAGCATAAGGATACATATTAATATATATTTTCATGCCACATGTTAAAGAACTAGGTTTACCTTAGTTTTTCAAACAGTTCAAGAATATACTTGAGCCACAATGAAATGCATCATTTGAACATTCAATAAGGGCAACTCTTTGAGTCCAGTTGTTTCTTTGTGATCCAAAACAACCAGGTCTATAACATAAAGTATCACTGAACTTTTTCCTGTTATTTGAGATTCCCTTGAAATTGATATCGAAGGAGGCTTCAAGCAATTTTGGCTGTTGCTATTTACTGTGAAAGCAACTACGGTGATTCTGTGTGTGCCCCACCCCTTCCCCACTTTCTGGGTATTCATCTTTATACACCGAAGGCTGCTCACTAGAAACACCTGCAGCTCTCTTCCTGAGATCTTCCAGCCGTGGGAGCACAGTCAGCTAGAGAGCAGGACAAGCTGCAAGTGCTGAAGAAAAACAGCCCATGGACACAGTTTCAAATATGACAGATGGAAGTCATGGTTAAATACCCCACTGTCCTGGCCCCTATCTCATACTGAGATGTCTTCTATGCTGTATCCCAATATTCCACAGTGGGATTGCACCTCAGTTTTCCATATTCAGTAACTGGCTTAATAACACACTTTCCCTTTATTGGTTTCCTTCATTTGCTAGACTTATTTTCCCACTTCCTAGTCCTATCTCCCAGGATTCCTTCCCAATTACTCAAATCTTCATCTTAGGGTTGGATTCCAGAACCTAAATTGAGACACTACCCCTATGTATAGTTTTGTAAACCAAAATTTGATTGATTGATTGCAATTGCAGAAAGAAGATGAACATATTTATCAATACCAGTGATGTTTCATGTAATCAAAAGGTTTTTAAATGTAACTTTGTAATGGGATTAATTTAATTTTCATTAATCAAAGCGTGTGTGTGTGTGTGTGTGTGTGTGTGTGTGTGTGTGTGTATAGGCCTGCAGGCCTGGTGAAAAATCACACATTTACACTACAATATTTTGTTATTTTGCAGACGATCCTTAATGGCATAGACCAATCACATTAGCATAATCTTTTCACCACAGTGTTTCATCCTGTTCATGGTGACAATTCTGTATTATTTAACAGCACTGCATACCCCCATACCAAAGAAGAACTACACAAATGTTTTCTTCTTTGGCTTTCTACTTTTGCTTTTGCATGCATGTAATAAAACGTTTTAAAGAGTTCAGAAACTTAGAACGTCTACCTCCGATCTCTAGTAAAATTGACTTTCTAAGGAGATGCATTGTTCTTACTGTAGCATCTAATATTCCCAAAACATTATTAGACACCTCTGGGGTTGTACACTTGCCAGCTTGAGAAGCACTGACTTGAGACAATCCCTGGCTCTCAGAATGGTGCTGATCCGCATCGCCCAAACCTCCAAAATGCCAAAAATTCTAAAAAGTTTTACATCGGTAGCTGGAAATCATCTTACAATTTTGTCTGTCTGTCAGGCACATTTGTTTATCTTCTTAGTCTGTAAAGTAGAAAACATCACCCTAAGCAGCATCTGTTGAAAATAAAATTAGTAAGCAGCTCTTTATTAATCTTCCCCACCCCCCATCAATTCTTCTACTGTTTCCTGAGCCCACTCCCCCTGTGCTGAGTTCTATGGCAGATGTGATTATTCAGATGATCAACGGGAGCATTTGCAATTGATAAACCCTCCCCAAGAGGCTGAGAGCACATGTTGAGCACAAGTCTTCTTCATCCTGAGGGGCTTGGCAGTTAAGAATAGCTGCAGTGGGTAAAAACCTCGAGCATTGGTAAATTAACAAAAATCCACTGAAAGTGGCCGTCAGAGAAGATTGCAACTGATTTATATATGTTCAATATTGTTATTAAATCTTAAATTCTGCTAGTTTCTAATGAACAAGTTGATTGGATTTATAAAAAGCTTTGAGTATGAAAAAGAATTGCAGCCTCATTATGAAGAAATAGGTAGAATAATTCAAGCTAAGATGATAAAATATTTTCCAAAATAGAATCCTAGGCAAACACAATAACAGATAAGACTTGTTTGTAATTAGGGTATTGTTTATTTGTATACAAAACACCTGAGAGCACTTAGAAATTACTCCTTCCTCTCTTAAAATTCTACCTAAATTTCTGTTTATACTGTTAATTTACATTCGCTAAGAAAAAAAAAAGGATCTGGAGTATCTGCTTGGTTTTTTGTTTATTAAATAAAATTTTGCCTTTCTTCTTCCTTCCCCTTTTAATAAGTGGCCTTTGACATAATGGAATTTACTAGACTGAGAATTAAAGAGAGCCCTTGTTATGGGTTGAATTATGGCCCAAAATTCATATGTTGAAGTCCTAACCTCTGGTACCTCAGAATGTGACCTTATTTGGAGATAGGATATTTACAGAGGTAATCAAGTGAAAACGAGATTATTAGGTGAGCCCTAATCCACTATGACTGGTGCTCTTACATAAAGGGAAATTTGGAGACAGACATTCACACAGGGAGAACACAGTGTGACCATCAAAACAGAGATCGGATTTGAAACTTGGACTTGGGGTGGGGGCGGGGCGCAAGGGCAACATACATAACCTAAACATCTGTACCCCTATAATATGCTGAAATAAAAAAAAAAGAAAAAAAGAAATTACAAAGCAGTTACCAGGAGTTATTATGCCTAAGAAAAATTACCTTTCTGCCCTTACACATGCACAGCAATTATAGGAGTTTATCAGTATGAAATATATTCATATTAAAGAGTCTCTGGGTTAGCAAAAAAAAAAAAAAAAAACCAGAGATCGAGTTGATGGATCAACAAGTCAAGGAACACCAAAGATTACCAGCGAACCACCAGAAGCCAAGGGGAGAGGCTTGAAACAGATTCTTCCTTGCAGCTCTCAGAAGGAACCAATCCTACCAACACCTAGATCTCAGAATTCTAGACTTTAAAACTGTGAGGCAATAAATTTCTGTTGTTTAAGCCACCCAGTTTGTGGTATTTCATTACAGCAGCCCTAGAGAACTAATATAGCTACCAAACGAGCTCTTCTTCCTTTCTCCTTAGAGGGGTGAACCTGAGGGGGTAAGCGTTAGACTAGGCATCTAGAGACCTGTGTTCTGAAGCCAGTTTCATCCACAGCTGTCTATAGGAATTTGAATACACCACTTAATTGTTCCAGATGTCAGTTGCTTTGCCTGAAAGATAGTGATACCGCCCAACTTAAAAATTCTAAAGTGCAAAAATTGGCACAGATTTCTTTTGCGAGAGAGAATATTTGTAGATTCAATTGTGTTTCATCCACTATATAGAAATACAGACTTAGAAAGCAATGAGTTAGTTTTAATAAATGACTATACATATAGCAAGAGTTTCTTTATATTAAAACTAAATTGAATACAAATTTTCTTTAATGATGGGTTTCCTGTCTCTTTTAAGCACAATTCTATTTATTAAATTTAATCTATAATCTGAGCCCAAGGGCATGCAATCAGTACTGACCTAGATATTCTGGGTTAGCTTCAAGATGGCTAGAAGTGGGCCGCAACCTTTAACTGCTCTAGAGGTTAAATGATTAAGAGAAGGGTATCCAATTTTGTGTAATGAAGCTGCCATTGAAATGACCAGAAGGAGGAAATTTCTCATCTCCAATCTTATAGCATCATTTGCTAAGTAGTCATACATGTATGTGGAGAGGGGAAAGTCATTATTTTTTTTACAAGCTCAAAAACCAGCCTCCACTATCAGGAAGCAGAAACCTTGATGTATGTGTGGAACTTTTCTTTCATTTTGGGAACTCAGGTCTCTCCTTCAAGAAATGATAGCAGACCTCTTATTATGTACATAATTTTCTGATTAAAGTGAACTGGAACCCCATTCTACCACAAGTGCACATTAATTATAACCTCTTTAGAATAGGAGGGAAAAAAAATTTTAAATCTAGGTGAGTACAACTATGAAATGGCTCCTAAATGGAGAGGTAAATAAAGTCTTGCCTGCTTTCAAGTTGTAAGTGACTGGTTGGCCTAAGAGCTGAATATATTTAGTTCAGGTAACCACTTCAGCTTGACTGATACAGTTGTTGTTTCAGTGCTCGGACAAATAGCCTTTTATGTTGCAATCAAGTAATAGATACAAGATTGACAAGTAACAAAGAAAAGGAGCTTTCAGTCAACATGGACTAAAATCCATTATTGTGGTGTGTACACTGTGCCGGGGACCTGTAAACACATCTTCATTGATCCCACAGAAAGATAGAAATATCTCCCCTCGTATGGCTCAATCAAGGCCCTTTTCACAAAGGTAAAGTGCAAACAATATTGAAGAAACAGAAAGAGACTGACATTACAGTCAAACAGTAAATAATGGTTGGGCTCAGCAAACCTATCTATAACATTTCAAATTCCTGTCAGCTCAAATGAAATGTATAACCTCTCTATTGCAACCTCAGAAAGATCAGAACATGGGGGGCTGAACATTCCTCTTATTGTCATCCCCCTTTTACCAACTGACCAAATCAATAAGGGAAAAAAAATCTCATTTTACAGTTTTGCATTTTCATGGGTATCTCAGTGGATAAGCCTCTGAAAAGGATCTCGTCTGTGAAGGTCAATAATTCATTCCTCCCCCTTCAAACCTCCACATTTAGGATCTGCTGCCATTTATGTGAACACATTTTTTTGATTATAAAATAGAAAAAAATTAACATGCAGTGGAAGTAGAACTGGGTTTTCCTGCCAATTTGAAGTTTTGTTAGAATTGCCCACTGCATCAATTTTAAACTTCCACTTTCATTTATGTTTAAATACTTGTAATTAGGAGAAGCTATTTGGGAGCTGTAGACACCAATAAATAGTTTGTATGGGTTTCTAAAAAGGTTGGCAGGATGGTCTGAAGCTCAGTGTAGTTTATAAACAGATTCATCTGTTATGTAAATCTCCATCCATAATCATTATTTATCCATTATGGCTAATCAGCATTCCAAGAAGAGGAAAAGTGAAAAGAATTGGTAATGTATTAAAAACAATTGCTCTTATACCTGCAGATACCTTAACTTTAGCCATCAACTGACTAGGCATTTAATCCTTTGTTCCCTTTTTGAAAAAATGCCTGAGAGAAATGAATATTGCACATTTATAAACAGTGTTGTTATTTAGATACGGAATAAATAAATAAGAAACATTGGATTACCCTTTTATACCACTTATTATCCTGCATCCTTCTTTTCCTCCTTTCCTTCCCAAACATAAAATTCCGAAGAAAACGAAGACTCATTTTACTCAGGACGAGGTACAGATTATGCCTAAGTGTAAGAGACAGACATAATATACTTTCAACACCTGGGATTCTTGTGTAGGGAGTGTTAATGAGGTGCTAACACAGCTCATGGCATAGTCCTTTGTTGTAGATTTATAATCAGCGTCCCAAGCAAATACTCAGTATAAGGCAAAACACAATTCTATCTTCAGGATTCCAGGAAAAAGCTTATTAGAACAAAACAAAACCTAATCAGAAGTAAACTGAAACACCCCAGAGTTTCACATTCTTCCCCACATTTCAGGTAAGGTTCCAGAACTTGGTGTTCCTTTAGTAAACAAGATGCTTATTGACCGCTTATTATGTGTTAAGCCCTGTGCTACCTATGGTTAGCTTGTGTTTGAAAACACCAGCAATCATATTAATACTTGCACCAATTTAAGTCCCCTTTTGGAATACGGAACAAGTAATTTTTTCAAGGTCCTGGAACAATGAAAAGGAATACATACATTCCAGAATTTATATACACTCAGCTAAAACTTGTAGTAAAATTGTACAAGTAAATATTGCACATATTATACACTTTCTTCTGATTCCCTGGTTTCATTTCTTTTTGGGAACTCAGTTCTCTCCTTCAAGAAATAATAACAGACCTCTTATTGTCTATATGATTATCTGATTAAGGTGTGACTGGCACCCATGAAACCATTTCCCTGATTTTATTATCTGCTAGTTGAACATTTTCCCAGTCTCTATACTCTCCAACCCTTTGACTCCAACTCTAAAAATTCAACTCTCCTCCAAGTCCCATTGAAAAAGCTGTTCCCTGCATAGTCTCTTTACTAATTCTTCATCCAGCAATCTCTTTTTTGTTGGATGACCCATCATGACCTATACATATCACATCTGTCATTGAACAAGTTTATTTTGGCCAACGGCTCGCCTTCCGTGCATGGCAAGAGCTGTGTTTTATTTCTTTTTATGCCTACCCACAGCACTTAATAAACTACCGTAAGCATAGTAGTTTTAAATAAATGCCTACTGAACTGAATCAAGCATGTATAAATTCAATGCTAAATCAGAAAGGAAAAGGACCCCTCAATTTCAAATTTAATTAACTTCAAAAAGTTAGCTTTCAGATTTCTCTGAAAGGTTATATCAATAACAGTAGTCTTATAAATAAAAAATAATTAGCAAAATCAGCCTAAATTTGTTCTCAGATTTTCTAACTGGAGTCTAATTCTGAATGTTCCAATTCTGAAAGAAACTGAGTTGAACTCTGAAACTAAAATTATCCAGTGTCAACCATTGTGATGGGTTTTATCATGGCCAAAACATAAATAACTCCTTAGGGGAATAATATTTATTGCCTATATGTGTGTATGTCTCATGGTTGAGAATCCATCTTCATTAAGATTGGTCCTGAAGAATGGGAAGAGTTTAATTTGTAAGTGAGCTAAATGGTCCCAATTTCAGGGAGAGTAGGAATCCAATAGCCAGAAACTATGTAGAGCCCCAAAATATAAATCCTGTTTCATCGCTTTTCTCCTACCTACAGCCTAAATAAATCTCTCAGCCAACTACTATCTCATTTTTCTCTTCCACGCCAACTCATGTGCCTTAGACAGCATTCCAGATCCAAAACACCAAGCCATTTGCTTTCCCTCAATTTAAAACTATTTTTAGTTTTAAAACTCCATCTTTAAGAAGCTTTTTAAAATAAACTATGAGGCCAACCACTAAAGATAATTTATGGCACCTATTTCCTAGACTGGTAATACTTAAGATCTAAGAATTAAAGAGGATATAAAGAGATGATGGGTTGGCTAACTCTTTCCAGCACATAGGAAAGCAGAGCAGTGACAAGCACTGCTCTGTCATTCAGAAGACAGAGGCACTTTGGAGTCATCCAGAGACTTATCTTCACAGAACAATATTAAACTAATCAAGACCAAACTCAAAGAATAATGGCTTAGAATTTATTTTTCCTTCCTTCCTTTTGTTCTTTCTTTTTTTTTTTTTTCCTCCATGCCTTAAGACTTGCAGGAAAACAGAAGAAACAGCCATAATTAATATAAAACCTTGGCATTCATGTATTTTGCATCTAGGTTTCAACTATCTAGGAACAACCCCAAAGACCCATGACATGCAGAAATGTATAATTTTGCTAGACTGGAATGTAGGAATGAATCCTTGGCTAGTAAGCAAGTCTTCCCATCCTCCCAACAGTTTTATTCATCTCCATGTAGCTAGTTGTCTACTCTTGCTATCATGTAAGAATTTTGGAACATATTTCATTCTACTTTTTTGCATGTACATTTGTAACATTCTAAATCCTTTGGTATCATTTCAACAATGTTCACAGCATCTTCACCAGGAGTCAATTCCATCTCAAGAAGAAGGAACTCCTCATTTGTTGAAGTTTTGTCATGAGATTGGAGCAATTCAGTCACATGATCGGGCTCTACTTCTAATTCTAGTTCTCTTGCTATTTCCATCACATCTGCAGTTACTTCCTGCACTGAAGACTCAAATCCCTGAAAGTCATCCATGAGGGTTGGAATCAACATCTTCTAAACTCTTGTTGAGTGTTGATATTTTAACCTCCTCTCATGAATCATGTTCTTAATGGTATCTAGAATGGTGAATTTTTTCAGCTTTTCAGTCTGTTTTGCCCAGATCCATCAGAGGAATCACTATCTATGGCAGCTATAGTCTTATGAAACATATTTCTTAAATAATAAAATTTGGAAGTCAAAATTACTCCTTGATCCATAGACTACAGAATGGACATTTTGTTAGTAGGCATGAAAACAACACTAATTTCCCTGTATACCTCCATCAGAGTTCTTGAGTGACTAGGTGCATTATCAATGAGCAGAAATACTTTGAGAGGAATCTTTTTTTCTCTGAGCAGTAGGTCTCAACAATGGACTTAAAATATTCAGTAAAACATTCTATAAACAGATATTCTATCATCCAGTCTTTGTTATTCCATTTATAGAGAACAGGGAGAGTAGACTTAGTATAATTCTTAAGGGCCCTAGCATTTCCAAAATGATAAATGAGTATTGGCTTTAGCTTAAAGTCACCAGCTTCATTAGCCCCTAACAAGAGAGTCAGACTATCCTTTGAAGCTTTGAAGCAAGACATTGACAACTTCTTTATAGCTATGAAAGTCCTAGATGGCATCTTCTTCCAATATAAAACCGTTTCATCTATATTTAAAATCTGCTGTTTAATATACCACTTTCATCAATTATTTTAGCTAGATCTTCTGAATAATTTGCTACAGCTTCTACATAGCACTTGCTGCTTCACCTTGCACTTTTATGGAGATGGCTTCTTTCTTGAAATCTCATGAACTGACTTCTGTTAGCTTCCAACCTTTCTTCTGCAGCTTCCTCCCTTCTCTCAGCCTTCACAGAATTAAAGAGAGTTAGAGCCTTGCTCTGGGTTTGGCTTTGGTCTAAGAGAATGTTGTGGCTGGCTTGATCTTCTATTCAGACCACTAATACTTTCTCCATAACAGCATTAGGATGTTTTGTATTCTTATCATTCGTGTGTTCACTGGAGTAGAACTTTTCCTTTGCATTCACAACCTGGCTAACTGTCTGGTACAAGACGCCTAGCTTTCAGTCTACCCTGGCTTTCAATATGTCTTTTTCATTAAGCTTAATTATTTCTAGCTTTTGATTTAAAAATGAGGGATGTGGGGTTCTTCCTTTCACTTGAACACTTAGAGGCCATTGTAGGATTACTAATTGGTCTAATTTCAATATTGTTTTGTTGCAGGTAATAGGGAGGACAGAGGAGAGGGGGAAAATGGGAAAATGGCCAGTCACTGGAACAGTAAGAACACAAAGAACATTTATCGATTAACTTTGCCATCTTATGTGGGTGCAGTTCATGGTGTTTGAAAGCAATTACAATAGTGTCATCAAAGATCACTGACCACAGAACCATACAAATATAATAATAATGAAAATATTTGAAATATTACAAGAATTACTAAAACATGACACAGAGGCACAAAGTGAGCACAAGCTGTTGGAAAATGGCACCAATAGACTTGCTCAATGCAGGGTTGCCACTTTCACTTTGCAATAGCTGCAATAATTGCAACATCTGCAAAGTGCAATAAGTGCAGTAAAATGGGGTATGCTGATATGTATCCTTTGTTGTTTCAGAGGGCAGAGCATGAACCAAAGAATGGAATCTTCAAGGAGTCATATTTTTACTCCGAGAGTTTATAACAAAAATTTAATGGGCTAGATTATGTAAGTTCCACATATAGGGGTATTGTATGTGATAAAGCAACAACAGTAACAATAACAATAGGAATTATTTGCTGAGTACCTGTAATGTACTAGGCAATATGATAGGCATTTGCATAAGTATCTCCTTAATACCACAATTCTGTGAAAATGCCATCACTATTCCCATTTTTATAAATAAACTGATGTTCACAGAGAAAGGTCACTGGATCACATATTTAGCAAAAAGCAGATGTAGGAACTGAAGCCAAGTGTTTCTGACTCTAGATTCCCACTACCGCCATCACCATCACCACCGCCACCGCCGCCACCACCACCATTTCTCTTTCCTTAAGCCTACACACCTTCTCTGTGGCAAGAGAAGTCTAAAGAAATGGTCTCTAAGACTCCCTTTCAACTCTGAGTCTCTAATCTTCAACTCATTTTTTTCAGGATGCTTAGGGGAATTTAATTATGAATGTCCCGCAGAAAGACAGCCTAGTGAGCTTGGAATCTGAGGCCTGACAGGTAAATAAATGCCATGTTCTCTTTAGCAAACATAAAGCTATTACAGGCCAGCACCATAAAACTGATTCCTTTATAACTTTCTAAAAACACTGACAAAATAAGACTTATTATTTCCCACATTTTAATTGCCTCTGTCTCTTTCATGGTTCACCCTTCATTTTATTGTTGCTCAGAAAAATTAAATTTCATTTCAGATTATTGTATGTTAGGAAGATTACAATTTGGAGAATGGATCAAATCTGAATTTGCAATCTATTTTCAGCCTTAGAGTAATTGTTTAATTCCATCTGGAATTCACCACAGAGGCATGATGCTTCCCTGGGTTATAAAAAGCAAGGTATCATTTCCCTGGGGATTTGTCATACCTCAAGGTAGATTAGAACTTTCCTACCCAACTAAACTCTGACTAAGAATAATTGCTAGTGAAATTCTTCCTGAGAAAGTCCAATTACATGAACTTGTCCTTATTTTAATAGAAAGGTCAGCATTCGGATGCTTTATAAACATTTCGGTTAGACTTTACATTGATAGAGCTACCAAGGCCCTTTTATAGTTAGTATCTTCAACAATCTCTCTCTTAAGTCTATATTCCAACAAGTTGGTTTAACCAAGGAAAATAAGAATCATTTCTCATCTGTATTCTTTACAACCTAAGACTCTTCTATTCCCTATGCCACCTTCCCAGATTAGGGTTCTTTACCCCTCATCTAAACTATGAAAAACACCTTCTGACTAACTCACTTCCAATCTCTGATATCACACTTTGAGGCTCACCTTTCCTAATAATAGTTCTGAGCATGTCACCTCCTCAAAAGCAAAACAAAACAAAACAAAACAACAACAAAAAAAACACCAGTGAATTTCTATTTTGTAGTAAATATCATTTAACCTTTTAGGCAAAAAATAGGATCCTAATCCTGGCCCAGAGTTGACCTTTATGACTTCTATCTTCTATTTCTATCAGGATAACAGACTAAGTACCATTAATGACCTTCCTAAATGACCTACATGCCAAATAAAATGTAAAAATAATCTTTTGAAATTAATTGCTAAACTATCATGAAAGAATATTCCAGAAGACAAAACAGAGGTAAAAGAGGGGCTCCTGGTATGTAAGCATTTACCAAAGATTCCATTTGGGAGAGAGTTTTCTACCAATCCCAGGTGATCTGAAGCTCCTCCTTGATGGCTGTGCCATACACGAGAGGCAGTAAAGAAACCATAGTCCTAGCTCAGAGGTGAGGATGGGTAACTCCCACATACATATAGGATCCCAAAGAGTATCACATTTAGTGTAAGGGTGGCAAGAAATAACCCTGCCACACAGAAGACAAAAGCCAGAAAGTTTGTTTATATTGGTTTAGGCGCCAAAGTAGCAGAAGGAAATACACCTTGAGAAGCAGATATAGGCTCTTCTCATGGTGTTATATGCCTGAATTCCTGATGCTTACGTAGGTCAAAAAACCTCAAATGAATAATCTATGTAGAGTGATCTTACATTGGTAGTGCCACCCCATAACTCTCAATAGCAAAGGCAATTCCTCTGTGGAAGAATCTACTTCAATTTAGGCCTAAACAAACTCCCGTAGATACATGTCCAAAGAAAATGTGTAACTCATAGTCAAAAATCTAACAACATGTAACAAAATACCCTTAGTGGGAGGGAGCAGAAGGAGCAGACAGCAGAGTCCAATGTGCGAAGATTTCAGATAGTGTAATTATCAGACACAGATTACAAAACGCCATGTTTAATATGTCTGAAGAATCTTCAAAGCTTAAAAATAGAGCAAGGAATAATAAACTACAAAGAAGGACAAAACAGATTTGAAAAAAATGGAACTTCTGTAAATAAAAACATAATTAAAATGAAATTATACCCTTCCAAGCTCATCTTTCACCAGATTTCTAATTGTTTTCTAAATGTTCCCTGAACTTTCTTGTCTCTGTTCTCTTGCTCCCAGTACTCTCCCATTTTGAATTTTATTTTTCTCTTTCTGTATTTTTAACTTATATCTATTGAATAAGGCTCAGTTGCAATGACAACTCTTCCATTTAGCCACCATAGACATTCTTCCAAGTGAAATTATTCATATTTTGTTTACACATTATATATATTCGACACTTAGAATATCTTTTATTAGTTATTTGTTGCTCAACTTATTTGCCTGATTAGATTATAAACATAAAAGAGAGAGACAGAGGTCACGATATAAGCAACTCTATTTATCCTACCTGGCTGAGTATGTTACCCAGAATAGATGTTCAATGTATGCTGATTGAACTGACTGGAGCTAAAAATTCTTTTATTTCTATAATGTACTTCATTCTATAGCCACAGAAACTTAAGCAATGAGCAACAATTGCCTAATTCTCACCGTGCATTTATAAAAATGAACCTAGAATTATATCCTCTGCAATATTCTCTATCCTGCTATGTTTCCACTGAGCTATGTTTCCACTGTCGTAGGAGACCCATATTCTTACTTGCGTCAAATTAAGTCCCAGTTTTTCTCAATTTATGTTATGGGATTATCATTATTATTATTATTGATATTATTACGTTAATGATAAAATACCTATTTAAGGCCAATTCTGTTAAACATATTTAAGGGGATTTTTAATCATCAATACAAGTTATTGAATTAAATTAGATCTGAAAAATCTTTTTGTACTGTTAGTGAGAGGTGAAGCTCTATAAAGTAGGTGGTAGGTGTATTGGATACTAAAAAGATAATGACTTGGGGTGAGATCCTTCATAGAGAATATAGAAGATTCTGAACTAAAATGTAGGTTTGTCTATGGGTTGGACAATAATAGGAAAGGTTTTAAGTAGAGAGGGAAAAAAATAAAAGAGTTAAGTAGAAAACATGAATAATGAAAAAAAGATTAAGAAAAGATAAAAAGCAGCTACAACGGGGATTAAAGATGGTGAATTTCTTTTAGAGAAAGGAAACTGTTCACTGAAAAACAATGTAGATAGACTTATAAATATCAGGTAAACAGTCAACCATTCCTTAATGCTCCCTTTCTTTTGGATAATACCAAAATGGTTTCAATTTTAAAAAAGGAAATTTGGCATGAAAGGGTTCTGTAACATGGCCTGCCCACTTACGGGATTTAGGGTAAAAAATGTAAACCAGCTGTGATATTGAGGTTTAAGAATCATCTGTTGTCCATATTCAGTAGCTTTTCCCATGGAATTACAAAAAGAATTGTATGATGGATAGTCTACATCCTAATTATGTAATTACACAGTGGAAAAGAACAGCTGAAGAGGAGCCATTTCATCCTTGTGTCCAATGCCTGCGTAATCTGTGTATCACATAATGGATGGAGCTCTTTTTATACAGTAAACCATAATTTTATTATGAAAGAATGAAATGTTGGTTTTCATATCGGATTAGAATATGTATGTTCAAGCCAGTAGAAATAAAATTAGCACTAATCTAAAGCTTCAACCTGAACATCAATCAAATCCAAATGAGTTAATATTAAGATTTTAATATATTTTTAGGGAAAAAATGTTTTTAACTTAGTTCCTTGGTTCTTTTCAAGTTCATCCAGTCCCAAAACAGGAATATCAGCATGCATTCCATCAGATAAAGATATTAAGGGTGAATGCCAAAACTTTCTAGGTGTGAACCTAATGGAAGTTTCTGAACCTAATGGAAAATCTAAGTGCTGAGCTCAGAGTAGGTAATCAATCATCTATTTTATCCACTATTTCTGTGCCCTTGATGTCAAGAGAGGTTATATGTGCTGTTATCTCTCAGAGAAATCTCTCCTTTCCATGTTACCAGAAAGCAATTCTAAGTGTGGAAAGTGTTATCACCACTATTAGCTATTCAAGAATAGCAGAATATGAAGTCAAAAAGAAAAAAAAGAAAAACCACGCACATTCGCAAGTTCTGCTACCCTGGAAACATGACATAATGGAAGATATTATTTACAAAGTGTTAGAGGAGGAGTGCAGGGGAAAGAAATTACAAAGGGAGCTGCAGAAGCCTCACAGAGAAAAGTAGTAGCAGGTGACTTTTCAAGATACCTGTAGCAGAAACATTTGCTGACTTTAATTCTTAATCTTCATTCAAATCACAATAACCCCAGAGATATTTGGGTAGGTAGTGAACAGAGAAAAGGAAGTTTGCCAAAATAAATAGACATGAAATAAATGCTGGCAAAATCTGCCACTTAATCTTTCCAGGGTAAAACATCTTGGGCCCAAGAGAGTAGGAGCTATTTTTCCCTTCTCTGCTCATTTTCATTCTTTGTGTCTTGGCCTTTCTCCATCGTGTGGGGTTTCTGGCCAGCCAGCAAAGCCCTCCTTGCAGAGCCTGTGTCTTTGCTTACTGCAGCAACATGTCTTTCACTGCTACAGCATGTGACATGCTTAGGCTTGGAAATGGATTCGGGATTTAGTCCTGGGCCACCGGTACAAATTGTAGAGAACAGCTTGCTCAAACTCTGGGGGAAAGATGCTGACTTACAGTAATTGATAAGGTCATTCCTGCTGGATGATCCTCCAGTGGAGAAAAGGTAGCTACTGTGCTTAGTAGAGAACTGGGAACATCAGTTCCAGAAAAAATGGCTTCACATTTCACATGACATCCAAGAATTATATCACTCCCTGTAGTCCACCGTATAATAAGAAGTCTGTAGCTTTCATTCTGTAAAAATTATTAATCATTGGTGGCTGAAAAATGAATCAGTGAAGTTAACCTACATTGTCAGGTTTGATTTATCTGGAGGTAAACAACATTCTAAGAGGATTTAGTGGGCTAGTGTTTAGTAAAAGGGTATGTCCAGGTCGTGGCACTACATAGATTGAATGTCCAAACATTTAAAAGCTCTTTCATCATTGGACTGAATACAAAAATGACAGCCATCATTTGGTGACCTTAGAATGTCCCAGCTATTTGTAACAGACTTTCAGTAGTGAATCTAACCTCCCATCAGGCTGGGGTTAAATAAATGACAAGTTATTTTTCTGACTTTAAGATTAATATTGAGCTGCCCTGTTATAAATATGTTCTTCTGAATAGAACATTAAATTACAATTATTTGGAGGAGTATGTGAAGGAGGAAAGAAGAGAGAGGTGAATTTTTTGTTGTTGTTGTTTTAGCTCCTCTTCATTTTATTTCATTAGGTTGGTGTCTCTATACCTCATAATATTTTTCTGTCGATACAGTGATTGTTACACTAACCACCTGTGCTGGACAAGCACCTGCCTTAAAAATGTAATTTTTAACAAAGATTTAAATTGCAAACTAGAATTCCAAGGCCCCCTGCCAAAACAAACTCACTTTTCTTTTGAAGAGTATGTTGTCTCCCAAGGAAGATTTTTCTGTACAGTACTCTGTATTTTGACTTAATAGCAAATCTCTCTTTTTCTCTCACTAAATTTTTTCCTCTCTTGTCAGCTGGTTCAGGGCAATATCTTTATCAAGATCTCAAACAGCCAAGTGGGAGGACCCTTTCAAATTCTAAAAAAAAAAAAAAAAAAAAATTCTCTTAGTCATTAACTCAACCACATTTTAGGGATCAATTTGTTCCTTATACAGTAGTCCCCCCTTACCCATGGGGAATACCTTCCAAGACCCCCAGGGGATGCCTGAAACCTCTGATAGTATCAAATCCTTCATATACTATATCTACTATGTTTATTTCCTATGCATGCATACCTATGATAAAGTTCAATGTATAAATTAAGCACAATTATCTTGTGCTTTTGGAATATTATTAAATAAAATAAGAGTTACTTGCACACAAGCAGTGCAATACAGTGACAGTTGATCTGATAACAGAGAGGGCTACTAAGTAACCAAGGGGCAGGTAGCATAGACAGTGTGGATGCAGTGGACAAAGGAAGGATTCACACCCCGGTGAAACGGCATAATATTTCATCAGCCTACCCAGCATGGTATGCAATATAAAACTTATAAATTGTTTATTTCTGGAATTTTTCACTTAATATTTTTGGACCACAGTTGCCTGTGGGTAACTGAAACCACAAAAAGCAAAACCACCAATAAGAGAGAACTACCGTACACGTTTTCAGTCATGAAGGCTTCCAAGAAAAAATTCCGAACATGACCAGCTGAACTGTTCCTTTATGTTCAAGCTTTATTTGAGGAGCATATTCAGGTTTCTTTTATAATCTGGCTCTGAAAAAGGCTAAATCACCCTGCCCTCCACCTTTCACGTCCTCCGGTTCCCAGGGAGCAATGGGCAGCAAGGAGATGAGCCTCGGCTCTGGAGAGAGACTGGAGTTTGAATCTCTGCCTGGCCATAAGAAGCATCAAGCCGCCATGCCACTTCTTTCCATGTAAATCTGTTAATCCACATGGTACAAAGAGATGAAAATTAAATGTGACTTTTCCTAATATAAACTGGAGAAACTCAAAAATACCTCAAGTAGGGACAGTGACTTTCTGATATCTCATCCTGAAATGGGGCTCTACGATGGAAAATGCTCAATGGGCCCCCCAGGAAATGTTTCTAGAGACAACGCAAGTGCCAAGTGATGACTCTCACTGAATTCAGTTTAAAGACAGAACAGACAGAAACCTCATGGGACACTTCACAGGATTAAAATCCTTTTATCACCGTGATGTTCCACAATGAGACACACATACCAGTAAGAGCTGAATAAATAGTTGACAAGAAAAAAGAAAAGTAGTTCCCCCAATCTCAACGTTCTCAGCTGTGACACAAACCCTCCACATGTTGTGTGTGCCTTACCCACCTTTCCACCCTGTGTCACCCCCCTGAGACTCTGTGGGCAAAGGGAACTGAGACTACATGCTGCTGCTGCTGTGCAATGAATAATAAAATCCTTCATCTCTGACTCAGAAACCTCAGGTATTCTGGCAGCACCCATGAAACAGCAATAGGCTAAGTTATTGGACTGTAAGCAGAGTAAAACCAAACCCCAGACAAAACAATGGCATGTTTTTTGTCTCCTACTTAACTGTAACCTTCTCGAGGACAGTATTTGTATAGGATTCACTTTTGTACCACCCGAACACAATGTTTGCATGGATTAAGTACTAAGAAAAGTGTGTTGACTAGTTAGATGATTGAACTAACTTAGGTGCCTGCATTGCAGTAGCAAATATTGTATTGATTCATACATAAAATAAGATGAACTTTAAAACAGACTTATAGTTCATATGAAAAATAAAAAGTGGGAAAAAATGAAAAAAATATATACAGTGGCCCAACTTAGCATCAACAAACTTAATTGTTCTACCTGAACAGAAGATAATACTACTTCACATTTGAATGATTTACACCTTACAAAGTTCTTCCACATTTCTTATTTTGCACCTCAAAACATAGAGGTAGGAAAAGCATCATCATTCCTTCAGGGATGAAAAAATGAGTTTGTAATATAAACCCAAGATCATTCAGCTGGTAGATAGCTGAGAAAATTCTGCAACCCTGATCCTCACCCTTCAGAGGTAGGGCTTATTTCAAAATGTGGTGTTATCAATAGTATCTTAATTTATCCGTATTTCTTCTTTGAAGGCTTCCACTCATGTACTGATTAAACTTAATAGATATAGTCCTGCCAATCTTTTCAGATTCTTTTGTGTGTGTGTGTGTGTGTGTGTGTGTGTGTGTGTGTGTGTGTGGTTGGGAAGGAATACAATTTCATTATTGAACAGGAAAAACAGGTCTGCAAATCTTTTCAAGTATGAACTGTTTTGAATACCATATCTTCTCACATCCCATGTAGATAACTCAACAATACAATGAAGCTAGTAGACTTAATAGATGAATTTATTTTAGTACAAATTTCAAAAGCTAATTTATTTTAGTACAAATTTCAAAAGCTAACCAATAAACTCAAGATTTTCTTTTTAAAAAGACAAAGCCCACAGTGCAATACCCATTAAAATTGTATTGGTATTTGACTGATTTTTTCATTGATTTATTTGCGAATGGGGCCAAGCTTATACCACTATCAACACAAAGCTTAGTAGTTTTAAATCTCCAAAGTTCTCTTCCTAAATGCTCTAGAATTGTGTGTGAACTGTTAAAGAATTGGGTTTTTTTAACTAGTTTCCCATCTTTTAAAATCATCTTAATTTATGATAATATATACTATCTCATGCTAAGTGAAATAAATTGCCTGAAAGGCAAGCAAAATGCACTTAAGTGTTCTACAAATCAGAAATCATTCACATATCCATGTTTTTCCAAAGAAAAACTTTGAAATATTAGCAGTTAAAACTTTTCTTCAGTGCTCTGTATCTCACTACTCAGCATTATTTCCTCCAGAGTATTTAGGATTTTTATCTGGCATGTGAGAAAAAAAAAAACAAAAAACAGAGTTTGAACAATTTAGTGGTTCTGCTTCATGTGATCCAGCCGGCTGCAAAAATAACCAGCCTGTATCATGATCATATTTCATAATTTCTAATTTCTACATAATTGATAAACTCTCAAATTTTTTAGGCTGGCAGAAATAACATCCTTTTATGTGTTGTGAACTTGGGGCAGGAGGGAGAGAGGGGTGAGATGATGAACACTTTTCTGACATACGGCCATCAAACACCCTGAATGGATCTGGTGAGTGGGACAGCATCAGTGCGCTGTTAAAATTTTCATTCAGTTCCAGTTTGATTTAGACATCTCTTGCAGACAGTCCTATGTGACCCCAATTCACCCGTTTTTAGAAAAATGCTATCCAAGTATTAATATGTGCAAATTGCCAGTTTGGGGGCTGTATAGATTTTCTTTTGTCATTCTTAATTCCATCACATATCTAAAATTAAAAATACGTAATGAATTTGTTATTTTACCCAACCCCTAGAGAAGAGGAAAATAATCTATAATAACACACAACCTATATGCAGTGGTAGATCTGCTATTAATAGAGAGAAAGTAAAAGAGAGAGAAGAAAAGAGGATGAAAGTAAAGAAGTAAAGCACAGATAGAAGAAAGTGAAAACAGAGACAGGCAGGTAAACCCTCATTCACGGTTGCCCAGTAAAAGGACCTTGTGTTCTTACCTACACCGCACTCCTGCTTCTATGCAATTCTGAGCTTGTTCTCAGATTGCTGGTCTGGAAGAGACACCTGAGTTAATGAACCTGCCTATCTTTTACCTAACGCATAGTCACACAGGTTTCTGTTTCAACTCTTATTCGAACTACCACCCAATATGTATGTAATAAAATCAATCATACGGTGGCCCGATTTCAATTTCAGGCTAATCCTGAGTAAATGTTTAGGTATTATCTTCATACTAGTAAAGACCCAATTCTTATGTCTGGGAAGACATAATTTTTAAAAACCATCATCTTCACATTAAGCCAAACAAAACACAATGGTAGAGTTTTCTTGAATGAAACATTAAAATATCACATAAACAATATGAACAACTTAACCATGTATAGACCTCTGGAAAGGCTAACCCCAGCCAAGAAAAAAAGTATTTCCTATATCAGAGAGAACTCTCCTTTAAACTCATTAATTTGCCATTTATAATCTATTTGAATGTCTCCTTCTCTATTTCTAAGAATAGAGTTCTAAGAACATTGTTATATGCATAATATGTAGCTGCTTATCAACGATCTTGTCACTTAATGGCAGACGAGGTAGGAAGAATTAGATGAATAATGATTTTCCTCTTTCCAGGAAGGTGAACATACAGAGCTGCACATATCATCTTTCCTGTGAATTATAGAATTATAACTAGGAAATTTATGACTGCAAAGTAGAGAAAAATATAATGAAAATTCATGGGTAAATTTGATGTAATTCTGCTAATATCGAAAGGTAAACCTTGCTAAAGATAATGTATCCACCACATATCTGCCCTTCTTTTGGTTTTGTAAACCAGAATTATAAATTTGGAACATGAGCCATTAATTAGGAAACCAAAATTTATGCTACTTGTGAATCCAGCCTTGAACTAGATGTTATAGAAAACACAAAAGAAATAGAAACACAGACTTCCGCTATCAGGGAGTTTATAATCTGTTTGGAAGCCCTAAGCTCGGTCTCCTCTGTTTATTCTTCTCCTTCCTGCGTAGCTCTGTATGTGATCCACTCCAAGCTGCCTGCTTCCTCTCTCAGCATTCAAATAGAATGTTCTATTTCATCGGCCACATCAAGAAAACAAACTTTTTAAAAATCGAAAGAGGTGGTAGCCTCCAATGGGCCTTAGCCTTCCTAATCAGCACAGCAGGAGGCAACACTACAACTTCAGTCCCTGCTTGCTTTTCTTCCTTCTTGCGACTTACTAAACTGCTCCTGCATGAGAAGATGCTCAGGTATCCCCCTCTTTTCCAGAGGAAAATAAGAGGTTTGTATAACACCGAGAGACTCGGGATCCATAACTAATCATGAAGACAATGCCTTCACAAGACACCTTCTTGCTGAAAGTGAATGGAATAAACTGTTTTCCTAGGTGGCATGCAAGTGCTTTAGGACTCATGAGCTCTCCATTTCCTGCAGCATGAGCAAATGAAGCACACAATAGGAGCCTAATAAGAACGTGAACCGATGAATAAGCACATGGACTATTTGACTGCCCATGTGTTCCCTTTTGAGATGTCGACATCACCCAACAAACACAATACAAGCTTTTATAGACTTGTAACAAACTGGATAGAAGTGACGGATGTTTTCTCAAAAGATCTAACAAACAGTGTGTCAAAAATATTTATTCAAAGTTTTTATTAATGTATTTCTTTCCACACTGCTGAAAATTAGACAGTTCATTAATAACAAATTAAATCAAAGCCCACAACTCAATTTCCTAGATTTCACAATTAGTAGGATGAAAAATAACATATTAATTTCTGTAGGATGAAGATAATTAACACTTAAAAACATTCTGCATTATCAACAAACTCATGGTTCATTTTCACAAATGGAGTTTGTTTCAATTCTCAGCTGTTGGATGATGACTTGACTTGGAGCAAAGGCAATGTAATTGGGTAACAGCTGAGATGTTCTTGTTTGAGTGGGGCTGAAAGATCCATTGCAGGATTTCTAAGAGTGTGAATTACAATTCCAATGATATCAGAAGCAACTAATTCTGTTCTTTAGAAGTGAGGACATAAAAGAAGTTTGAGGTTTTCTTATTTCAAGCTTTAATTGAGGGCTAGGTTGTAATTCATTTTCATCCCTGAGTGAGTGGTAAAAACATACACAGCAGGTAATTCACACCACCTCAAAAACTGTTGGTGCAGTAAGAAGACTAATCAGGGTAAGCTTCCAGTAGCAAATTATCAGCTACAAATTAAAACCTTGCCTCATGCTTGCTAAAAGAAATCTTCCTTTTCACCAACACACACATGTGAATATTAGTAACTGTTGGATTGCAGCGAGATGGGAAGATTAGAGATCCTACCTGCTTGAATTAAAGAGAGCCCTGGATAGGTGCAAAATAAACTAGACTTCAAACAATGCTAAATTTTTGGTTTAAAAATGAAAAGTCATCATAATCCCAGGTGGGGTGGTATTTATTCTGAGAATGGAAATTTAGTGTTCCGCACAAAGAAGTAAACTTAGACTGCAAATAGAGTTTGAAACAGTTTAAGTGTTTCTGGGTAAGCATCTTCTTGAACTATATTTCTCAAAATAAGAACAAAAGACTGCTGACTACAATAAGAATTAATTAAATTTCTAATGTTAATTAATCTCAAGGAAATAGAGAAGGATGGTAAGATAAAAATTCTGTGATTTTCCTGGCTTTACGCCATAACCTCAATGTAATTTAAAAGTATATTTTTAGCATTTAACCTTTTCAGTGATTTTTGCTTAGATGATGTTCAAAATTGTTTCAAGAAAGCTGCAAAGTGGCAATGATGATACATAAAGAGTTCAAAATGGCTGCACATATCTGATAAATATATACGCTATGTACATAATTATGTTATTGGCTTAAATGACCATAATTGCACCTTTTGGGCTGTGGATCCACTTTTAGTTCCATCTCTCTCTGAACAAAGCTGTTACAACAGCAATATAGACACAGCTATGCAAATAGTACAAATATTGTGTTTTACTAGGGCTAATTTTCTAACACTCAAAATCTTGATTACTTTAATTCAAAAACTTAAAAGAAGAAAAAAGCACCTTTTCATGGATTAGCTGAAGCAAGTTTCCTTAAAGAAAAAATACACCCTGTTTTTAGAGCTATGTGGACCCACAGCAAATCTACAATAGCACTTCGTTTTTCAATCAAGTGTCTCTATCTTTAAAGGGAACTGAAGAGACTTCCTGGAAACCCAGATAAATTACTGAAGAGTTGCTGAGCTGATTTTCTGAATGCCAAGTTTTAAGCCTGAAGCAAATTTCAACACTATCATTGAAATCTCTGGAGGGGGAAGGAGATGGGGAGGAGAGAAGAGATTTGAAAATGGAAATCTTGGTACAGCCTCAACACCCTCTTTCTAACACCACCCAGCAAGTCATTCGCTTCTTTAAATTCAGAGGTCTGATGCATGCTGGACCCTGCTTGGTAAACATATATACAGTCCTGAATTTATCTGTACTGTAAGGTAAGTTCCTAGAACTCTACCTCGAGAATCACTTCTTGATCAGGCATGGATAGATTTGTGGTTGGCAGCATCATAGAGGTTCCGTACAATATATGTGCTTGGGTGTGTGTTCATGTTTGTATTTAGCTTAGTTTGTCAGTATCTCTTCATTTGAGGCCGAATTATGGCAAACGAGGATGTCAGAAGAATGTTTCCAAAATCTTATCAGATTTGCAATTCCAATTTTCTTCCCCAAAGGACTTGGAGTCACACCGTTCTGTCACCATGAGGTGTATGCAACAGTTGATGTGAAGCTCCCTCCAGCAGCTGACCACCTCTGGAAACGAGCTGGTAGTCTTGGGTTGGACCCCAGTGAATGCAGAAAACAAAACAAGCCTAGATGTCCACCTTTCTTCCTCATTTTAAAGGTCCCTGAGCATTTCTCCTAAGAGTTAAGTGATACACAGGTCTCATTAAATCTACAAAGATAACTGTTTGATGTGTTACTCAATAGATGAAACACAAAACTGTTCTTTAAAAATCAGTTAAATTGCTTGAAGGAACAACAAATTCATACATCGGCCCCATTTTTTATGTTCTGAAGTGCAATTTATGGGGCTAAACGAAAGTAAATGTCATACCTTTAATTTCGTAAAAAGTTATGTACAAGTCTATTATTCAAAATAATCACATAACAGAGAACAGCTACCTTTCTGCTCAGTGGGGTGCCATTTTATAGACTTTAAAATTCCCTAAGTTCAAGCAGCTTTCGTTCTAAATAATACATGTGCTAAATATGTCACATTAAAAGTGCCTTTGGCATGTAAATGATCCGTTTTCTCATAGAAATGCTTTTAAAAGAATCTGAGCTCACTTTTTTTTTCTTTTTCTTCTTCTTCTTCTTTTTTTTTTTTTTTTTTTTGGAAATTCTAAGTGCATTGAATTTCATTGTCCTACAGAACCATGCAGAGTTGAGCGAAGTGAACTGCAGGGACAAACCAGCCCTTGTCAGCCTGTGTACTTATGTATCATTTGAACTGTCAGAAGTATATAGAGTTCTATTTGCTTCAACATTATTTTCTGTTCCAATCCGGGGGAAATTTTCTCTTTCTTTCTTATTTTTCCCCCTGGAACTAAGTGTTAGCAAGCAGTTCCAGGTCTAAAAAGTTAGCGATTTACTGTTAAAACCTAAGGCACGTGTATGAACACGTTTTCTATGTATTCATTTAATTTTTCAAACGCTTTCTTATTTCTTCTGTTCTAAAATACTGAACAATAAAGCTGATGTTTTATGGGTGATTTAAGGTGCTTACCCACCAAAAAACTTATTCAAAATTCTTGCGCATAATATGAATAAAACTGAAAGCATAATCTCTCCCTCTTGCAGCTTCATTATATTGCTACATACACAGGAGCCTTCCCACACCGTAAACGCAGCCTACCAAGGGAGAGTTTTTCATAACTTCTGAACTGATTGTTCCTCCTCTCTCCTTTGTAATGCCATGCAGTGGAATTTGATGATATCAGCTATCTTCTGCTTTTCGAGATCTTTTGCTCTTACTTATTAAAATAGAGCAATGTGAGAGCAGTTTGATATTCACTATGCAGTTTGTAGAAGTTATTTCTCATAGACTAGTTAGCTTCAGGGTTCCTTTAGGATTTTAACTTCACCATTTCTTCTACATATGAAGAAAAAAAGTGTCTCAAGAAATAACTCAGAAATAATATGTATAAAAGGGCTGAGATCAACTATAAGCAAAGGAGTAGGTTTTAGGATAGGATAATTTATAATATAACCATACAATGTATAAATAAGAGTTTAGAATATTGGGTTGCCATGGTTAGCAAGTAAAAATATAGAACGCTCAATTAAGTTTGAATTTCAGATAAACGATAGAAATATTTTAATACAAGTACATCCTGTGTTTATACTAAAAAAGTATTCATTGTTTATCTGAAATTTAAATGTAACTGGACATCCTATACATTCCCTGGCAACTCTAAATATGAACCCACTTTAAAAGTCTAACTTTAATAATTCAAGATAAATCTTTTACATAAACAGATCTACCTACTTTTGCAATTTTGGCAATGATTATCCATTACATCTATACACTTTATCCATTCTGATACCAGTGCATTCCTTTTAGTTTTAGGAATGCACTTCCAAGGAAGAGGTTCAAATATTTTAATTAAATATGACTAACCAGAATTAAGACAGACATATGCAGTAAGAGAAGAGTTGCCTTTTATTTGTTCAACTGGCATTTGAAATATTTCAAGTGTGTCTGTTTTTAGGATAGCAAAATGATTCCTTTCTTCGATTTCTCCATTTTATCACTTAAATATATTTACCTCATTTCCTCTAAATTTTTGACTGGATTCCAATTTCCTCATTAAATCAGACTGTTCCATAATTGCTTTTAGGAAGAGGGTTTTCATTTATTGAGCACCTATTATGAACCAAGTACTTTAATTTTTTAAATTTTCTTTAATAATCGTAACAAGAACTCTAAAAGCTAGATACCAATTGTCACTCTCATTTACACATCTAGCATAAGTTACAGAGCTAACATGCGGCAGTGGGATGCTTGGTAGCCAAGCCAATTGAATGGCAAACTTCGTATTTTTTCCACTATGGAAGACTGCCTCAGAATAGTTGACTGAATCTAATATATTCCATCTGTCTTTTACAAGACAAGACCGAACTTGTGAAAAACCAAGATGGTAAAATCAGGATATGAGTCTTATACTGACTCAACACTGTTAGGAGGAAAAGTTACTTTTCCTGCAGTTGTTCTTTTAGCAAACCTAGAGTAGATCAGTTAATGAAAAATTTTCGACAAGTGCCTGGGACTAAGAACATTTTTTCTGCCCTTTAGATTCATTTCCATAACATTGAACAGAAAGAATTAGATGCCTATGGAGCCCAATTTTAAGCAAAAAGTCTTAAACCATGTCTGCATTAAGCTTGTGACTTGTGCATAAGCTCTAAAGCCACTTCTTTGGACCAGTCCCCTCTACAACCACTGGGAATTATTCATTAGCATTCACAGTGCGAAAAATGCATGAGTAACACCACTGCATTTTGTAAAATGTGATTTTTGGCAGGTTGACTAAAATCTTGGCAAGCATTACCATTTTCCCAAAATGTATTTGCATGTAGGCTTACTGATTTTTATTACTCTATCTGGACCCTCTCCAAATTCTCCCCATCCCAAAACTTAAATACAGCACTTCAGTAAAGGTTTCTTATAAATTAAAAAGTACTATTAGAACAGGTGGAGACATGAAACTAGCACTTTCTGTATTATTTTTCAACAGGCCCTAAAACATAGTCAGAGGCATTTATTTACTGTGTTCCTAAAACTACATTTATTTGATAAAATACAAGTGTTTTACAGGTTAACAGAAAAAAAATCTTCATAGGGAGTGATTCAAGGCATTCTAAGAGGAAGATACAAATCCTTACAAAGTTGCATGGGAGGGAAAAAAAAGTAATTTTTAAAAATATTATCACCAGTCATTCAAAGATAGTGAATACACACAACACATGAAATTAGTTTGAATATATATATATATATATATATATATATTATAGAAAAGATCAGAGTCTATTATGCCACTAGGCAAACAGATAGACAAAGGAAACATTGACAAACAGGGTACATTTGCTCTTGTTCAACTATATTTACAAAAGCAAACAGTACTGAAATAGAATGAGGAAACTTTAAAAACAAGACTCCAAGTCTTTTACAAGAAATCTTGTGACAGTGTAGGAAATATCACTGAGAAAAAGCCGCCAGGATGGCAGGATGGTTCTCCCCACTCACTGATGCCATCACCCTGCCCAGGACAGCTTTGGAGCAATGCAGAGAATATTCGAGAGGATTATTGAATTGATGGTGTTGCTGACCTCACGAAAGACAATGTTACAACTATCTAATGTGCCTGAAGATTTGAATTGTACAAAAACAATTCTCTTTTGATATGAAGGGTTTCTGGATCCATTGTGAAATGAGCAGAATTATACTTGTTAATTATGAGAGAGAGTTGCAATAACATATCTAGTCTATTCTAGAATGTTGATTAAAACTTTGGCATAAGAAATCATGAGTTTTCAGGGAGATGGTATTTTCTTTTGCATTCCTGAGTGATCAGTTTGCTCTGGATCTCTGAAGTAGATTTTGGCCTTTGAGGAGAGAGTTCAGTGTCCTCATAAATAGACTTTTTTTTTTCCAAAATATTAAGAAGGTACAAATGTTTTTGTTACATGGATTGCTTTTGTAATGCTTGTGTCATGGCTGTGAGTGTGTCCATCACTTAAACAATGTTCATTGTACTCATTAGGTAAGTTTTTGCCACTTCTCTTTGCCCCCTTCCCCAATTTCTACTGAGTTTTACTTCCCTCTGTTCACATGTGTGCGCATCAGTTAGTTCCAATTTAATAACGGATACATGTGGTGTTTGTTTTCCCATTCTTTAGATACTTCACTTAAGAGAATGGTCTCTAGTTTCATTCACATTGTTGCAAAAGGCATTAATTCATCCTTTTTTTATGGCTAATACTCTATGGTATACATATATCACATTTTATTAATCCATCATGAATTGCTGGGCACTTGGGTTGATTCCACATCTTTGCAATTGTGAATTGTGCTGCTATAAACATTGAATGCAGGTGTCTTTTTGATAAAAATACTTCTTTTCCTTTGAGTATATACCTGCAGTGAGATTGCTAGATCAAATAGCAGGTCTACTTTAGTTCTTTGAGGAATCTCCTTACTGTTTTCCATAGAGGGTGTACTAACTCACAGTCCCATCAACAGTGTATAACTGTTCCTTTCTCTCTGCATCCATGCCAGCATCTATTGTTTTTGGACTTTTTAGTAAAAGCCATTCTAACAGGGGTAAGGTGATACCTCATTGTGGCTTTAATTTGTATTTCCCTGATGATTAATGACATCGAACATTTATTCATATGATTATTAGCCATTTGTCTATCTTATTTTGAAAAGCTTCTCTTCATGCTTTTGCCCACTTTTTGATGGCGTTTTTTCTTGCTGATTTGCTTGAGTTCTTTGTAGATTCTAGATATTAGCCCTATATTGGATGTATAATTTGCAAATATTTTCTCCCATTCTGTAGGTCGCTTATTTGCTCTGTTGATTATTTCCTTAGCTGTGCAGAAGCTTTTTAGTTTAATCAAATCCTATTTATTTATTATTGCTGTTGCTGTAATTGCCATTGGGGTCTTGGTCATAAATTCTTTGCCTAGGCCAATATCTACAAGTGTTTTTCCTACATTTTCTTCTAGCATTCTTATGGTTTTATGCCTCACATTTAAGTCTGTGATCCATCTTAAATTAATTTTTGTGCTCATAAATAAACTTATATCTATAATTTTCACATATAAAAGTAGAGTTTTTGTGGACAGGAGAAAATGAAGGGGAATGGGGCATTTGAAAGCTTTAACATGTATGTGATTTATTTTTGCACCAAGCTAAACTAATTTAATGTAATTTTTAAATTTTTTTTTAATTTCAGCATATCATGGGGGTACAAATGTTTATGTTATGTGTATTGCCCTTGCCCTGCCCAAGTCAGAGCTTCAAGCGTGTCCATCCCCCAAACAGTGAGCACCATACCCATTAGCTGTGTATATACCCATCCCCTCCTCCCCCCTCCCACCTGCCCAACACCCGATGAATGTTATTACTATATGTGTACTTAAGTGTTGATCAGTTAATACCAGTTTGATGGTGAGTACACGCAGTGCTTGTTTTTCCATTCTTGTGAACATTACTTAGTAGAATGGGCTCCAGCTCTATGCAGGATAATACAAGAGGTGCTAGATCACTGAGGTACTCAATCACCTTGCAGAGGGCTTCAGGTCTTATCTCAGTTCGCATACCTTTTCATTTTTAATATTACATCAGGACCAGCACTACATAAAAAGAAAAGCTGAGCTTTCAATGGATCTATGGATATTAAGTAGTAAGAATGAGGGCAAAAATGGAACCAAACCAAGTGGATATGTAGTGTAAAGAAAGGTGCGTAGTCAAATAGATTAGAAGGGCACTGGGTGAGCATCCTGGCTCCATGCTGCTTTACTAGTTGTGTGACCTTGGACTGAGGTTCAATTTCCTCATTAATAACAAAGAATGTTGTAGGATTTTGTTGTTGTTTATAATTTTCTGTTTTAAAGAATAAAGTAAGAAAGTTAAGTAAATACCTGTCCCTTATTTACGATTTGGAAACTTGAAAATCTCTGAAACCAAAAGGATTTTGTATCTTATCGGTGGCAAAATAGATCTGATGTTAATATGCATACATGTCTCAGTCCATTTTATCTTGCTATAACACAATACCAAAGACTGGGTAATTTATAAACACAAAAATTTATCTTTCCGTTCTGGAGGCTGGCAAGTCCAAGGTCAAGGGGCCCACATCAGCTGAGGGCCTCTTTGCTGTGTCATCCATGACACGAAGCAGAAGGGCAAGAGAGTGCGAGAGCAAGGGCAAGGGCAGGAGGCGAACTCATCCTGCTTCAGGATCACACTCCTATAATAACGGCATTAATCTATTCATTGGGGCTTGACCCTCGTGATCTAATCGACTCTGACGGTTGTGACTTTCAACCTGTTGCACTGCACTGAGGATTAAGTTTCCAACACGTGAACTTTGGGGGACACATTTAAACCATAGCGATATATTTCACTACAGAAATATGAATGTGGAGGGAAGGGCACGCCTTAAACCCGCACTTGGGTGAGGCAAAGGCATAAAGTGTAACTGCAGTGTTTGTACCCTCACAATACCCTGGAATAAAATTTAAAAAAAAAAAAAAAAAAAGAAATATGAATGTAATATCTTAAGTCCCTGCCCAGGTGCAACTAAAAGTGTTAGCATAATATATGATCTATGTACCAAATTCAGTTTCTAAAATTCAAAAATTGTGAGTCTAAAACACATCCAGTCTCAAGAGCTTTATATGTAGGGATTGTGGGCCCATATGGCTATTAACAAACCATTCTTTCCCTTTGCCTTTTAGAAAATTTAAATAATTAAGTCAAAGTCATGCAAGTTGTTGGAATGGCTTGAACTTCACTGAGATCACCTGTTACAGTCTTCATTTCAAAAGGATTTAAAATAATTAGTTATAAAGATGGGAAGGAATAAAGTTGCTTTAAAAAGTGTTCTTAAAGAGAACTGCAATTCAAAATAGTCTAAACAAATTATTAGGAAATATGCCCCCCAAATTACAAGATGCTAGAGGAGTAAAGCTGGCAAGTCACTAAAACATGCTGATGTGGTTATCTGGAAAGCAGAGAAGGCAAGCCTTGTCAAAAACGATCTCACCTCGAATCTGACTATAATAGAATTTATATTTCCTTACTCACTTAAAGTCCTTATCGACAAAACAGTCCTGCTAGGACTGATCATGGATTTTTCTACCGAAGTCCTGTTAAGGGTGAATGAATATGTTTAAAGAATGGCGAATTAATAGCAGTAATGTCCCTTTCTGTCCACTCCTGAATGGGCTTTACCAGACTACACAGTGCCTGTTTTTTTAGCTAATAAGAACAAGACTGCCTGGCTTGAGACGAAACACAAAACAACAAGGAAGGGTTTAGACGCTTGCAATCCCTGAGGTCTTGTAACAAAGAGCAGGGATTGCATCTCCTGGGTCCTGGCCTCATTCTTACATCAATGATTATGTTCAACCTCTCTAAATCCCTTCAGTGCGCCACTTCATTTCTTATTCTCAACTGTTGTGTCATGAGCACCTGCCAAGTTTCTCTTAAATTCCTCTTGGATGAATTTTCAGGCAGTTTCCAAGGTATCTCCCTTTTGTGATAAAAACTCTGCAATGTATTTCAGGTGAGGAATTTAAAATCCCACTCATAATTGTTTGAAATCTTCCCTCATTCAAGCTGTCAGAGCTTGACAGCCCTGGTTCTGTTGTTATGCACTATTAAATGGGAGCTGCTCTCCAGCCTAGGGGTACCTCTCTGTTTCAGTGGTGGGAAAATGGGTGAGGCTTATTGGGGCTCCTTGGGGAAGGCAACGCCATATAAATGGGAGTTTCAGCAGGAGGAATGAAAATAATAAGTCCCTTTCTGAAAGCTCAAACCTACAAAATTTTCGAATGTGTTGACAATGTTGCATTTTGATGTTCCCATTTCTATTTCTGAGTTTCAAAATAACTTTAAAGTGTGCAATTTTATAGGTCAGAATATGAGAAAGGCACACAATGTGTTTGTATTTTAAATTTGGGGGTTTTCTTTAAAAGCCATAGAACAGTAAATGTTTTGAAGATACTAACTACTTTCTACATTTAGGTGAAAGTGAGGGGGGGAATGTGATAGTTTTTCCATCTGATTTCTATTTCTGATAAATACCTAATGACTTCTGCTGCAAGATGCAGAGGTCATTAGAAAACAGTATTACTAATCTAGATGGAAACAAATTTCAATCTGGGCCAGTAATATATCTTACAGCTCGTAAACACATTGTGCCCAATTACCTTGATATGCTTTACATGATAAGAACAATTACAAAATATCTGGAAGAATTGATGTGCTGAAGGTAATTATTTTAATTCATTCACACTTAGACACTGAGTTAGGATACGAGATATACTTCCATCAGTGGGTCTGTCTTCTGGAGACATTCATTGGTCTATTCATTCACTCGTTCAATGAAAACATCATTAGCATTTTTCAGATATTGTGCTAAAATAGATATTATGAACATGTAAGAAAGAAGTAAATATAAACACTATCTTAAAGAGCTGGAACTCTAGTATAAGAGATGAAGCATTTATATAAGCAGAGCTAAGCACAGTACAAAGTAGAACAAGCACAAATTACCCCTCTTTCAAAAAGCCATTTGAAATGAAAGAGAGCATTTCTAGCTAGGGATAGCATTTGGGAGAGATTAATTGTGAGCTAGACCTTAATATAGGATTCGGGTAGCAGGGGGTGGGAGGAAAGGAGAAAACTTTGCAGGCTGAAGGATGGTGTGAGTGAAGACAAGAAGATGGAGAGGCATGAAGCACAAATAGGCAATAACAGGCAACGTGGTTCGGACCAAAGGTAGAGAACATCAGGGTGAGGAAGGGGAGATAAAGCTGGGAAGGCTGACAGCCAGGTCACGGGGGAGGCTTGGCAAGAAAACGCAAAGCTAAGGAGTTTGGACTTTATCAATAAGCACTGGGGAGCCATTAAAGGTTTTCGCGAATAAAATGACATGAGGATATTACAAAGAGTAATCAGTTGGCAACATGATGGATAGATTGGAAGGGCGGAAGGACTGAGGCAGGAGAACACCCTAGGCAGCCTCTGCCCCAGATGGAGTGAGCAGTAGCGAAGGGATGAGCTAACGTGGGGGCAGGAGGTGTGGACGCTGCGAGGGTCTTGGGGGTCTGAAGAGACCTGAGCTGTTGATAGGCTGAGCTGAGAGGAAGGGCCCGGGGAGAGGGAGACACGGGGACTGTGCGGACAAACGATGGAGTCACGTTCACATGGAGGTGGGAGCAGGACACCACCGGGGCAGGCTGGATTCGTAAGTAGGAGCGCTGCTAGGCAGCTGAGAATGAGGCGGCTTGGGGGACACTCAGGGATTTGATAGGGAAGGAAAAATGTCTAGACCAACCAATGCAGAAGATAGATTAGAAAAGACGCTAGGAGATAAGTGTGCAGATTATCAGACAAACGCGCACACTTTCCTCAAACTGGTGCTCTAGGAAGTGGTGCCAAACACTAACATAGGTAACGCAGGCAAATGAGGCCACGGTAGATTAGAAATACTGACACGAAACTTTGTGGAATAAATACAGACAGCTCCACCTACAGTGGCAACACCCTAAAAGTCACAGAACTAAAAAACTGTGTAATAGTTCAGTCTAAGTGAAGGGAAACTGTTTTCTGTGACCGGTCCCAATTAAATTAGATAAGTCAATGTGGGTTTGGTTTTGTTTTTATATTATGTATAGAGCAAACCTCTTGTTTCACCATTAAGTAATACATATTATGTGACTCTGGCATAAGACAAAAATCTTCTTCCCACATAAAACTCCCTATTCACAAAACAGGTATCAGAGGCAAACAAGCAGAGAGCGGGGCCAGGGAGCAGCGTGGGTGATGTGCGTAGGACACACCCTGTCACCCCCTACCACCCTTTATCAGGGTGACACTTGTCTTCTAGCTCCAGAAGTGTAGGGTCAGCAATTTAAAGCCCTCCCTGTCAGTAATGAAAAGAGCTGGCCCTTTGCTTTTTTTCTCTACTTTTGATAACTACGGGTTCTCCCTCAAAGTGCAGGCCCATCACATGAGAGGCAGAAGGAAAAGGCTTAGCCCTCCACAGCATACGTTCTGGGAGATGGGAAAGGATGTGTTTCAGGAAGATGTAAAATATTCATAGAGCATAATGATCTTAAAAGAGAGGATATAATGACTATGCATTTGCTTTCTAAGACTAAATATATAATATATTTTATAGTAAGATGTACTTCATTTTTGTGGGGTCCAGAATTTTTTTTTTAAGCTGCTCTTATGCAAATAATTATCAATTGTGAAATTCTCTCCTATTCCTCCATACCTCTCCTTCCAGCCTCTGCCATCCCCAGCACAGATACAGTCTCTCGAATTTAAAGCATAGGTAATACACATCACTGTAAAGGAAAGCTTTATACTTCTCAGTGTTTTGTATTTTAAGTTATAAGTTATATAATAAAAATGACATATTTAAGGTCAGGATACATGTATCCATCTGTACAAGATATGTGACAAAAAAGATTTTTTCCGACAAATCAGTCCACTGAGATATAGGTATTAATTTAATAGAATGGGCATGAGTCAGTGTTGCCCTGGGAAAACGGGTGCTAGAGATGCCGGTACCTTGTACTAGAATGTACACACACACACACACACACACACACACACACACACTGGGGCTTATTAGTGTCTTGGAATAAGAGACATAGCAGGTTAGCACTAAAAAATGGGAACCAAAAAACAGAAACCGAGTCACACACAAGAGAGATTAAGAGGAAAAGCCCCTGCCTGCTAGAAATGCTCTGCACCTCTGGGCAGTAAAGGAGTAATTTAGCAAGCCTGCGCTGCTCAAACCCCGCACATTTGCAAGGTCTTCAGAACTAGCCCTCGGTCTAGCTCCTGGGAAATGACTTCTCAGCCCTTGGAGTGTCTGCCTAACAGGAGTGTTTTTTGTTTACCTGAGGTTTTGGGACATGACAAATTGTTTATTCTAACAATGTGATTTATGATGAACACCTGTTTTTGTGTGCCTGGGCTTCAGGCCAGACTGTATCAGTCTGACCTCTGAATTAGTAACAGTGGCAATTGTCACTTTAACTGATTTTCCTGTCCAGAGTACTCAGGGTGAATAGAATGGAGAGTGAAATTGAATTATTTTGAATATTGAGAGGAGTGTGTGAGCAAGGTTACTTTTACAATTCTTTTTCTAATGTAACTGTCACCTTTAGGTAAACTCACTCAACTGCTCCACATTTAATATGGCTTTAGGTAAAAAAGAATTAATTAATTAAAATTAAAAAGCAAAGTCCCTGTTTTGTGTTAGAAGAATAAACCAAAAGGTTAATAATCCTCCCAGGATTCTATTCTATAGAATTATTGTTATTTCTCCATTTCTTCAGCTGAACATCCAGTTACTTTTTTTTTTTTTTTTTTTGGTTATAAGGATTGCTTTTGTACTGCTTGAGACCAAGTTAAAAATGCGCCCATCACCCAGATAGTGGACATTGTACCTGTTAGGCATGATTTCACCCATCCCCTTCTTCTCACTCCACCTGCATGATTTTCCTTGAGTTTTACTTTCTATTGTGTACATGAGTGCTGTTCAGTTAGTTCCAATATGATAGTGAGTACATGTGGTGTTTGTTTTTCCATTCTTGCAATACTTCCCTTAGAAGAATGATCTCCAGTTCCATCCAGATTGTCGCAAAAGGTATTAATTCATTCTTTTATGGCTGAGTAGTACTCCATGTTATACAGATACCACATTTTGTTAATCCATTTATCAACTGATGGACACTTTGGTTGATCCTGCATCTTTGCAATTGTGAATTGGGGTGCAATAAACATTTGAGTCCATGTGCCTTTTTGATAAAATGACTTTTATTCCTTCAGGTAAATACCTAGTGGTGAGGTTGCTGAATAAAATGGTAGGTCTACTTTTAATTCTTTGAGGAATCTCCATACTATTTTCCAAAGAGGTTGTACTAGTTTGTGGTCCCAGCAAGTGTATAAGTGTTCCTATCTCTCTACATCCACACCAGCATCTACTGTTTAGGAACTTCTGGATAAAAGCCATTCTTACTGGGGTTAGTTGATATCTCATTGTGGTTTTGATTTGCATTTCCCCGATGATTAGTGACATTGAGCATTTTTTCCTGTATTTACTGGCCATTTGTCTATCTTCTTTTGAAAAGTTTCTGTTCATGTCTTTTGCCTATTTTTTAACAGGGTTGTTGGATTTTTTTTTCTTGCTCATTTGCTTAAGTTCCTTGTAGATTCTGATTATTAGCCCTTTATCAGATATACAGCATGCAAATATTTTCTTCCATTTTGTAGGTTGTCTGTTTGCTTTGTTGATTGTTTCCTTGGCTGTGCAGAATCTTTTTAACTTAGTCAAGTCCCATTTATTGATTTTTGTTGTTGCCGTGATTGCCATTGGGGTCTTCATATATTCTTTGCCTAGGCTGATATCTAGAAGAGTCTTTCCAACATTTTCTTCTAGGATTCTTATCGTTTTATGTCTTAGATTTAAGTCTGTGATCCATCTTGAATTAATTTTTGTGAGTGGTGAGAGATATGGATCCTGTTTCAATATTCTACACATGGCTATTTAATTTTCCCAGAAGCATTTATTAAATAGGGATTCTTTTTCCCAGTGTATATTGCTGTTTGCTTTGTCAAAGGTCAGATGGGAATATGTGGATGGCTTATATCTGGGTTCTCTGTTCTGTTCCATTGGTCTACGTCTCTATTTTTGTGAGACAGGCTGTTTTGGTAACTATCGCCATGTAGTATACCTTAAAGCCTGGTAAAGTGATGCCTCCAAATTTGTTCCTTTTTGCTTAAGGTTGCTTTGGCTATTCAAACTCTTTTCTGGTTCCAAATGAAGTGTAGAATTATTATTTCTAGATCTGTGAAAAGTGACATTGATATTTTGATGGAGATTGCATTGAATCTATAAATCACTTTGGGTAGTATGGACATTTTAACAACGTTGATTTTGGCCAATCAATGAGCATGATATATTTTTCCATTTATTTACATCCCCTGCGATTTCCTTCCTTAGTGATTCATAGTTCTCCTTCTAGAGGTCTTTCACCTCCTTGGTTAAATATATTCCTAGGTACTTTATTTTCTTTGTTGCTATTGTGAAGATATTGAGTCTTTGATTTGATTCTCAGCTTCACTGTTTTTGGTGTATAGAAGTACTACTGATTTTTGTACATTGATTTTGTAACTTGAGACTTTGCTGAATCTATTTATCAGTCCAGGAGTCTTGGCAAAATCTTTGGGATTTTCTAAATATAAGAGCATATCCTCAGCAAAGAGCAATGGTTTGACCTCTTCTGTCCCCATTTGGATACCCTTGATGTCCTTCTCTTGTCTGATTACTCTGGCTGGGACTTCCAGCGCTGTGTTGATTAGAAGTGATGATAGTGGGCAACCTTGTTGGTTCCAGTTCTCAGCAGGAATGCTTTCAATTTTTTTCCATTAGATATGATGTTGGCTGTGGGGTTGTTATGTATGGCTTTTATCATTTTGAGGTATGTTCCATCTATGCCTATTTTCTTGAGAGTTCTTATCATGAAGGGGTGCTGAAGTTTGTCAAATGCTCTTTCTGCATCTATTGAGATGATATGGTCTTTTTTTTTTTTTTTTTTTTTTTTTTTTTTTTTTTTTTTTTTTTTTTTTTTTTTTTTTTTTTTTTTTTTTTTTTTTTTTTTTTTTTTTTTTTTTTTTT